>OU342746.1:234604315-234701506 GCA_910589775.1 Avena eriantha
TTTTATGGTCATTGTAAATCTTCCTGGAACCACAAATTGTGGGCAATAGGTCATGAAAACGGCCATACACACAAAATGACGAGTTTTTGGTCATACCAGTCAAACATGTATCGGTTCTCATGATCATTCTAAATTGTCATAAAACCCCAAAACAAGGGTGATAGCTCATGAAAACACTCCCGTAAATGTGAAAACAACGATTTTTTGGTCTTAACTTAACTGCCAACCATGTACAAGGTGCGCCCTGGAACCCCCCAAAAGTGTGGGCAATATCTTCAAGAAAACGGCCATAAACACGAAAACGACGAGTTTTGGTCATATCGCTCAGCATATATTGGGTCTTATGGATGTTGTAAATCGCCCTGGAGGCCCAAGTGTGTGGGCAATAGCTCATGAAAATGGGCATAAAACGCGAAAACAACAAGGTTTTGGTCATGTCTCTTAAACATTTATTGGGTCTCACTTTCGTTGTAAATTGCCTTAAAACCACAAAACTGAGTGCAATAGCCCATGCAAATGGCCACAAAGCATGACAAGGACAAATGTTTGGTCATATTCCTCAAACATGTATCGGGTCTAATGGTCATTGTAAATCACCCTCGAACTACAAAACTGTGGGCAATAGCTCATGAAAAACAGCCATAAAGCGTGACAAGGACGATTTTTTGGTCATAATGCTCACACATGTATCGGTTCTCACGGTCATTGTAAATCGCCCTAAAACCCAAAAACTAAGGGCAATATCTCATGAAAACGGCCCTAATGTGAAAATGACGAGTGTTTGGTCTTAACTCCCAAACATGTACTAGATGCGCCCTGGAACTCCAAGAGTGTGGGCAATATCTCATGAAATAGGCCATAACACTCGAAAACAACGTGTCTTTGTTCATATCTTTCAAACATGTATCGGGTCTTACGGTAGGTGTAAATCGCCCTGGAACCCCAAAACTGTGGGCAATAACTCATGAAAATGGCCATAAAGCACGACAAGGATGAGTTTTTGGTCATATCTCTCAAACATGTATCGGGTCTTACGGTCGTTGTAGATCGCCGTGGAACCCCAAAACTATATGCAATAGCTCATGAAAAGGGCCATAAAACACGAAAACGACGAGTTTTTTGTCATATCGCTCAAACATGTATCGGATCTTACGAATGTTGTAAATCGCCCTGGACCCCCAAAAGTTTGGGCAATAGGTCATCAAAACAGTCATAAAGCACGAAAATGACGAGTTTTTGGTCATATATCTCAAACATCTATCTGGTTTCACTATCGGTGTAAATCGCCCTAAAACCCCGAAACAGTGGCAATAACACATGAAAACGGCCATACAACGCGACATGGATAAGTTTTTTGTCATATCTATCAAACATGTATCGAGTTTTATGGTCATTGTAAATCTCCCTGGAACCACAAAATTGTGGGCAATAGCTCATGAAAACGGCCATACACACAAAAATGACGAGTTTTTGGTCATAGCACTCAAACATGTATCGGTTCTCAAGGTCATTCTAAATCGTCATAAAACCCCAAAACTAAGGGTGATTACTCATGAAAACACTCCCTAAATGTGAAAACAACGATTTTTTGGTCTTAACTGCCAACCATGTACCAGGTGCGCCCTGGAACCCCAAAAGTGTGGGCAATATCTCAAGAAAACGGCCATAAACACGAAAACGACGAGTTTTGGTCATATGGCTCAAGCATATATCGGGTCTTATGGATGTTGTAAATCGCCCTGGAGGCCCAAGTGTGTGGGCAATAGCTCATGAAAATGGGCATAAAACGCGAAAACAACGAGGTTTTGGTCATGTCTCTTAAACATTTATTGGGTCTCACTATCGTTGTAAATTGCCTTAAAACCACAAAACTGAGTGCAATAGCCCATGCAAATGGCCACAAAGCGCGACAAGGACAAGTTTTTGGTCATATTCCTCAAACATGTATCGGGTCTAATGGTCGTTGTAAATCACCCTGGAACCCCAAAACTGTGGGCAATAGCTCATGAAAACGGCCATAAAGCGTGACAAGGACGAGTTTTTGGTCATAACGCTCACACATGTATCGGTTCTCACGGTCGTTGTAAATCGCCCTAAAACCCCAAAACTAAGGGCAATAGCGCATGAAAACGACCCTAAATGTGAAAACGACGAGTGTTTGGTCTTAACTCCCAAACATGTACTAGATGCGCCCTGGAACTCCAAGAGTGTGGGCAATATCTCATGAAATAGGCCATAACACTCAAAAACAACGTGTCTTTGTTCATATCTTTCAAACATGTATCGGGTCTTACGGTAGGTGTAAATCGCCCTGGAACCCCAAAACTGTGGGCAATAACTCATGAAAATGGCCATAAAGCACGACAAGGATGAGTTTTTGGTCATATCTCTCAAACATGTATCGGGTCTTACGGTCGTTGTAGATCGCCGTGGAACCCCAAAACTATATGCAATAGCTCATGAAAAGGGCCATAAAACACGAAAACGACGAGTTTTTTGTCATATCGCTCAAACATGTATCAGATCTTACGAATGTTGTAAATCGCCCTGGAACCCCAAAAGTTTGGGCAATAGCTCATCAAAACAGTCATAAAGCACGAAAATGATGAGGTTTTGGTTATATATCTCAAACATCAATCTGGTTTCACTATCGGTATAAATCGCCCTAAAACCCCGAAACAGTGGCAATAACACATGAAAACGGCCATACAACGCGACATGGATAAGTTTTTTGTCATATCTATCAAACATGTATCGAGTTTTATGGTCATTGTAAATCTCCCTGGAACCACAAAATTCTGGGCAATAGCTCATGAAAACGGCCATACACACAAAAATGAGGAGTTTTTGGTCATAGCACTCAAACATGTATCGGTTCTCACGATCATTCTAAATCGTCATAAAACCCCAAAACTAAGGGCGATAGCTCATGAAAACACTCCCTAAATGTGAAAACAACGTTTTTTGGTCTTAACTGCCAACCATGTACCAGGTGCGCCCTGGAACCCCAAAAGTGTGGGCAATATCTCAAGAAAACGACCATAAACACGAAAATGACGAGTTTTGGTCATATCGCTCAAGCATATATCAGGTCTTATGGATGTTGTAAATCGCCTTGGAGGCCCAATTGTGTGGGCAATAGCTCATGAAAATGGGCATAAAACGCGAAAACAACGAGGTTTTGGTCATGTCTCAAACATTTATTGGGTCTCACTATCGTTGTAAATTGCCTTAAAACCACAAAACTGAGTGCAATAGCCCATGCAAATGGCCACAAAGCGCGAAAGGGAAAGTTTTTGGTTATATTCCTCAAACATGTATCGGGTCTAATGGTCGTTGTAAATCACCCTGGAACCCCAAAACTGTGGGCAATAGCTCATGAAAACGGCCATAAAGCGTGACAAGGACGATTTTTTGGTCATAACGCTCACACATGTATCGGTTCTCACGGTCGTTGTAAATCGCCCTAAAACCCCAAAACTAAGGGCAATAGCGCATGAAAACGGCCCTAAATGTGAAAACGACGAGTGTTTGGTCTTAACTCCCAAACATGTACTAGATGCGCCCTGGAACTCCAAGAGTGTGGGCAATATCTCATGAAATAGGCCATAACACTCGAAAACAACGTGTCTTTGTTCATATCTTTCAAACATGTATCGGGTCTTACGGTAGTTGTAAATCGCCCTGGAACCCCAAAACTGTGGGCAATAACTCATGAAAATGGCCATAAAGCGCGACAAGGATGAGTTTTTGGTCATATCTCTCAAACATGTATCGGGTCTTACGGTCATTGTAGATCGCCGTGGGACCCCAAAACTATATGCAATAGCTCATGAAAAGGGCCATAAAACACGAAAACGATGAGTTTTTTGTCATATCGCTCAAACATGTATCAGATCTTACGAATGTTGTAAATCGCCCTGAAACCCCAAAAGTTTGGGCAATAGCTCATCAAAACAGTCATAAAGCACGAAAATGATGAGGTTTTGGTTATATATCTCAAACATCTATCGGGTTTCACTATCGGTATAAATCGCCCTAAAACCCCGATATTGTGGGCAATAACACATGAAAACGGCTATACAGCGCGACATGGATAAGTATTTTGTCATATCTATCAAACATGTATCGAGTTTTATGGTCATTGTAAATCTGCCTGGAACCACAAATCGTGGGCAATAGCTCATGAAAACGGCCGTACACACAAAAATGACGAGTTTTTGGTGATAGCACTGAAACATGTATCGGTTCTCACGATGATTCTAAATTGTCATAAAACCCCAAAACTAAGGGCGATAGCTCATGAAAACACTCCCTAAATGTGAAAACAACGATTTTTTGGTCTTAACTCCCAACCATGTACCAGGTGCGCCCTGGAACCCCAAAAGTGTGGGCAATATCTCAAGAAAACGACCATAAACACGAAAACGACGAGTTTTGGTCATATCGCTCAAGCATATATCAGGTCTTATGGATGTTGTATATCGCCTTGGAGGCCCAATTGTGTGGGCAATAGCTCATGAAAATGGGCATAAAACGCGAAAACAACGAGGTTTTGGTCATGTCTCTTAAACATTTATTGGGTCTGACTATCGTTGTAAATTGCCTTAAAATGACAAAACTGAGTGCAATAGCCCATGCAAATGGCCACAAAGCGCGAAAGGGAAAGTTTTTGGTCATATTCCTCAAACATGTATCGGGTCTAATGGTCGTTGTAAATCACCCTGGAACCCCAAAAATCTGGGCAATAGCTCATGAAAACGGCCATAAAGCGTGACAAGGACGAGTTTTTGGTCATAACGCTCACACATGTATCGGTTCTCACGGTCGTTGTAAATCGCCCTAAAACCCAAAAACTAAGGGCAATAGCTCATGAAAACGGCCCTAAATGTGAAAACGACGAGTGTTTGGTCTTAACTCCCAAAAACTCAATACATGTGTGATCGATATCACCAAAAACTCGACATTTGCGTGTGTTATGGCCGTTTTCAAGAGCCATTGCCCGCAGTTTTGGGGTTTCGGGGCGATTTACAATGATCGTAAGATCCGATAAATGTTAGAGAGATATGAACAAAAGCTTGTCATTTTCGTGTTTTCTGGTTGTTTTCATGAGCTATTGCCCACAGTTTTGGGGTTCCAAGTCCCAATATATGTTTGAGAGATATAGTAAAACTCGTCATTTTTGTGTTTTATGGCCGTTGTCATGAATTATTGCCCAAATTTTGGGGTTCTAGGGAGATGTACAACGACCATAAGACCCGATATATGTTGGATTGTAATGACAAAAACTCGTTGTTTTCACGTTTTATAGTCTTTTTATGAAGTATTTCCCATGGTTTTGGGGTTCTAGGGCGATTGGCATGGCTCGTGAGACACGATACATGTTTGATCGATATGACCAAAAACTCATGATTTTCGTGTTTTATGGTCGATTTCATGATCTATTGCCCACAGTTTTGGGGGTCCAGGACGATTTACAATGACCGTAAGACCCAAGAAATGTAAGAGAGATATGAACAAAAGCTCATCATTTTCGTCTTTTAGGCTGTTTTCATGAATTATTGCCCATAGTTTTGGGGTTCCAAGGCCCGATATATTTTTGAGAGATATAGTAAAACTTGTCATTTTCTCGTTTTATGGCTGTTGTCATGAGATATTACCCATTTTTTGGGTTCTAGGGAGATGTTACAACGATGGTAAGACCCGATATATGGTTGAGACTAATGACAAAAACTAGTTTTTTTCACGTTTTATGGTCGTTTTTTGAGCTATTGGCCACGGTTTTGGGGTTCTAGGGCGATTTGCATGGCTCGTAAGACACGATACATGTTCGATCGATATGACCAAAAACACATCAATTTTGTGTTTTATGGTCTTTTTCATAAGTTATTGCCCACAGTTTTGGGGTTTCAGGGTGATTTACAATGACCGTAAGACCCAATAAATGTTAGAGAGATATGACCAAAAGCTCATCATTTTGTGGTTTAGGCTGTTTTCATGGACTATTTCCCACAGTTTTGGGATTCCAAGGCCCGATATATGTTTGAGAGATATAGTAAAACTCATGATTTTCGTTTTTTGCCTGTTGTCATGAGCTATTGCCCATGTTTTGGGGTTCTAGGGACAGTTACAACGACCCTAAGACCCGATATATGTTTGAGTGTAATGATAAAATCTCGTCATTTTCGCGTTTTATGGTCTTTTTTATGAGCAATTGCCCACGGTTTTGGTGTTCTAGGGCGATTGGCATGTCTCGTAAGGCTCGATACATGTTTGATCGATATCACCAAAAACTCGTCATTTACGTGTGTTATGGCCGTTTTCAAGAGCCATTGCCCACAGTTTTGGGATTTCGGGGCGATTTACAATAATTGTAAGGTCCGAGAAATGTTAGAGAGATATGAACAAAAGCTTGTCATTTTCGTGTTTTCTTGTTGTTTTTCATGAGCTATTGCCCACCGTTTTGGGGCTCCAAGGCCCAATATATGTTTGAGAGATATAGTAAAACTCGTAATTTTAGTGTTTTATGGCCGTTGTCATGAGTTATTGCCCAAATTTTGGGGTTCTAGGGAGATGTACAACGACCATAAGACCCGATATATGTTGGATTGTAATGATAAAAACTCGTTGTTTTCACGTTTTATGGTCTTTTTATGAGCTATTTCCCATGGTTTTGGGGTTCTAGGGCGATTGGCATGCCTCGTAAGACACGATACATGTTTGATCGATATGACCAAAAACTCATCATTTTCGTGTTTTATGGTCGTTTTTATGTTCTATTGCCCACAGTTTTGGGGGTCCAGGACAATTTACAATGACCATAAGACCCAATAAATGTAAGAGAGATATGACCAAAAGCTCATCATTGTCGTGTTTTAGGCTGTTTTCATGAGCTATTGCCGATAGTTTTGGGGTTCCAAGGCCCGATATATTTTTGAGAGATATAGTAAAACTTGTCATTTTCTTGTTTTATGGCCATTGTCATGAGCTATTGCCCATTTTTGTTGGGTTCTAGGGAGATTTTACAACGACGATAAGACCCGATATATGTTTGAGACTAATGAAAAAAACTCGTTGTTTTCATGTTTTATGGTCTTTTTTTGAGCTATTGCTCACGGTTTTGGGGTTCAAGGGCGATTTGCAAGGCTCGTAAGACACGATACATGTTTGATCGATATGACCAAAAACTCATCATTTTCGTGTTTTATGGTCGTTTTCATAAGTTATTGTCCACAGTTTTGGGGTTTCAGGGTGATTTACAATGACCGTAAGACACAATAAATGTTAGAGAGATATGACCAAAAGCTCATCATTTTTGTGGTTTAGGCTGTTTTCATGAACTATTGCCCATAGTTTTTGGTTCCAAGGCCCGATATATGTTTTAGACCTATAGTAAAACTCATGATTTTCGCGTTTTATGCCCATTGTCATGAGCAATTGCCCAAGTTTTGGGGTTCTAGGGAGATTTACAATGGCCCTAAGACCCGATATATGTTTGAGTGTAATGATAAAATCTCGTCATTTTCGCGTTTTATGGTCTTTTTAATGAGCAATTGCCCACGGTTTTGGTGTACTAGGGCGATTGGCATGGCTCGTAAGACCCGATACATGTTTGATCGATATCACCAAAAACTCGTCATTTACATGTTTTATGGCCGTTTTCATGAGCCATTGCCCACCGTTTTAGGGTTTCAGGGCGATTTACAATGATCGTAAGATCCGATAAATGTTAGAGACATATGAACAAAAGCTTGTCATTTTCGTGTTTTATGGTCTTTTTTATGAGCTATTGCCCATGGTTTTGGGGTTCTAGGGCAATTGGCATGGCTCGTAAGACACGATACATGTTTGATCGATTTGATCAAAAACTCATCATTTTCGTGTTTTATGGTGGTTTTCATGTTCTATTGCCCACAGTTTTGGGGCTCCAGGGCGATTTAGAATGACCGTAAGACCCAATAAATGTAAGAGAGATATGACCAAAAGCTCATCATTTTCGTTTTTAGGCTGTTTTCATGAGCTATTGCCCATTGTTTTGGGGTTCCAAGGCCCGATATATTTTCGAGAGATATAGTAAAACTTGTCATTTTCTCGTTTTATGGCCGTTGACATGAGCTATTGCCCAATTTTTGGGGTTCAAGGGAGATTTCACAACGACTATAAGACTCCATATATGTTTGAAACTAATGACAAGAACTCGTTGTTTTCGCGTTTTATGGTCGTTTTTTGAGCTATTCCCACGGTTTTGGGGTTCTAGGGCGATTGGCATGGTTCGTAAGACACGATACATGTTTGATCGATCTGACCAAAAACTCATCATTATCGTGTTTTATTGTCATTTTCGTGCTTTATGGTCGTTTTCATAAGTTATTGCCCACAATTTTGGGGTTTCAGGGTGATTTACAATGACCGTAAGACCAATAAATGTTAGAGGGATATGACCAAAAGATCATCATTTTTGTGGTTTAGGCTGTTTTCATGAACTATTTCCCAAAGTTTTGGGATTCCAAGGCCCGATATATGTTTGAGAGATATAGTAAAACTCATGATTTTCGTCTTTTATGCCCGTTGTCATGAGCTATTGCCCATGTTTTGGGGTTTTAGGGAGAGTTACAACGACTCTAAACCCGATATATGTTTGAGTGTAATGATAGAATCTCGTCATTTTCGCGTTTTATTGTCTTTTTTATGAGCAATTGCCCACGGTTTTGGTGTTCTAGGGCGATTGGCATGTCTCGTAAGACTCGATACATGTGTGATCGATATCACCAAAAACTCGACATTTGCGTGTGTTATGGCCGTTTTCAAGAGCCATTGCCCGCAGTTTTGGGGTTTCGGGGCGATTTACAATGATCGTAAGATCCGATAAATGTTAGAGAGATATGAACAAAAGCTTGTCATTTTCGTGTTTTCTGGTTGTTTTCATGAGCTATTGCCCACAGTTTTGGGGTTCCAAGGCCCAATATATGTTTGAGAGATATAGTAAAACTCGTCATTTTTGTGTTTTATGGCCGTTGTCATGAATTATTGCCCAAATTTTGGGGTTCTAGGGAGATGTACAACGACCATAAGACCCGATATATGTTGGATTGTAATGACAAAAACTCGTTGTTTTCACGTTTTATGGTCTTTTTATGAAGTATTTCCCACGGTTTTGGGGTTCTAGGGCGATTGGCATGGCTCGTGAGACACGATACATGTTTGATCGATATGACCAAAAACTCATGATTTTCGTGTTTTATGGTCGATTTCATGATCTATTGCCCACAGTTTTGGGGGTCCAGGACGATTTACAATGACCGTAAGACCCAAGAAATGTAAGAGAGATATGACCAAAAGCTCATCATTTTCGTCTTTTAGGCTGTTTTCATGAATTATTGCCCATAGTTTTGGGGTTCCAAGGCCCGATATATTTTTGAGAGATATAGTAAAACTTGTCATTTTCTCGTTTTATGGCTGTTGTCATGAGATATTACCCATTTTTGGGTTCTAGGGAGATGTTACAACGATGGTAAGACCCGATATATGGTTGAGACTAATGACAAAAACTAGTTGTTTTCACGTTTTATGGTCGTTTTTTGAGCTATTGGCCACGGTTTTGGGGTTCTAGGGCGATTTGCATGGCTCGTAAGACACGATACATGTTCGATCGATATGACCAAAAACTCATCAATTTCGTGTTTTATGGTCGTTTTCATAAGTTATTGCCCACAGTATTGGGGTTTCAGGGTGATTTACAATGACCGTAAGACCCAATAAATGTTAGAGAGATATGACCAAAAGCTAATCATTTTTGTGGTTTAGGCTGTTTTCATGGACTATTTCCCACAGTTTTGGGATTCCAAGGCCCGATATATGTTTGAGAGATATAGTAAAACTCATGATTTTCGTTTTTTATGCCTGTTGTCATGAGCTATTGCCCATGTTTTGGGGTTCTAGGGAGAGTTACAACGACCCTAAGACCCGATATATGTTTGAGTGTAATGATAAAATCTCGTCATTTTCGCGTTTTATGGTCTTTTTTATGAGCAATTGCCCACGGTTTTGGTGTTCTAGGGCGATTGGCATGTCTCGTAAGACTCGATACATGTTTGATCGATATCACCAAAAACTCGTCATTTACGTGTGTTATGGCCGTTTTCAAGAGCCATTGCCCACAGTTTTGGGATTTCGGGGTGATTTACAATGATTGTAAGATCCGAGAAATGTTAGAGAGATATGAACAAAAGCTTGTCATTTTCGTGTTTTCTTGTTGTTTTTCATGAGCTATTGCCCACAGTTTTGGGATTTCGGGGTGATTTACAATGATTGTAAGATCCGAGAAATGTTAGAGAGATATGAACAAAAGCTTGTCATTTTCGTGTTTTCTTGTTGTTTTTCATGAGCTATTGCCCACAGTTTTGGGGCTCCAAGGCCCAATATATGTTTGAGAGATATAGTAAAACTCGTAATTTTAGTGTTTTATGGCCGTTGTCATGAGTTATTGCCCAAATTTTGGGGTTCTAGGGAGATGTACAACGACCATAAGACCTGATATATGTTGGATTGTAATGACAAAAACTCGTTGTTTTCACGTTTTATGGTCTTTTATGAGCTATTTCCCATGGTTTTGGGGTTCTAGGGCGATTGGCATGGCTCGTAAGACACGATACATGTTTGATCGATATGATCAAAAAATCATCATTTTCGTGTTTTATGGTCGTTTTCATGTTCTATTGCCCACAGTTTTGGGGGTCCAGGACAATTTACAATGACCATAAGACCCAATAAATGTAAGAGAGATATGACCAAAAGCTCATCATTTTCGTGTTTTAGGCTGTTTTCATGCGCTATTGCCCATAGTTTTGGGGTTCCAAGGCCCGATATATTTTTGAGAGATATAGTAAAACTTGTCATTTTCTCGTTTTATGGCTATTGTCATGAGCTATTGCCCATTTTTTTTGGGTTCTAGGGAGATTTTACAACGACGCTAAGACCCGATATATGTTTGAGACTAATAAAAAAACTCGTTGTTTTCAGGTTTTATGGTCTTTTTTTGAGCTATTGCCCACGGTTTTGGGGTTCTAGGGCGATTTGCATGGCTCGTAAGACACGATACATGTTTGATCGATATGACCAAAAACTCATCATTTTCGTGTTTTATGGTCGTTTTCATAAGTTATTGTCCACAGTTTTGGGGTTTCAGGGTGATTTACAATGACCGTAAGACACAATAAATGTTAGAGAGATATGACCAAAAGCTCATCATTTTTGTGGTTTAGGCTGTTTTCATGAACTATTGCCCATAGTTTTTGGTTCCAAGGCCCGATATATGTTTCAGAGCTATAGTAAAACTCATGATTTTCGCGTTTTATGCCCATTGTCATGAGCTATTGCCCAAGTTTTGGGGTTCTAGGGAGATTTACAATGGCCCTAAGACCCGATATATGTTTGAGTGTAATGATAAAATCTCGTCATTTTCGCGTTTTATCGTCTTTTTTATGAGCAATTGCCCACGGTTTTGGTGTTCAAGGGCGATTGGCATGGCTCGTAAGACCCGATACATGTTTGATCGATATCACCAAAAGCTCGTCATTTACGTGTTTTATGGCCGTTTTCATGAGCCATTGCGCACAGTTTTGGGGTTTCGGGGCGATTTACAATGATCGTAAGATCCAATAAATGTTAGAGAGATATAAACAAAAGCTTGTCATTTTCGTGTTTTATGGTTGTTTTCATGAGCTATTTCCCACAGTTTTGGGGTTCCAAGGCCCAATATATGTTTGAGAGATAGAGTAAAACTCGTCATTTTTGTGTTTTATGGCCGTTGTCATGAGTTATTGCCCAAATTTTAGGGTTCTAGGGAGATGTACAACGACCATAAGACCTGATATATGTTGGATTGTAATGACAAAAACTCGTTGTTTTCACGTTTTATGGTCTTTTTATGAGGTATTGCCCATGGTTTTGGGGTTCTAGGGCGATTGGCATGGCTCATAAGACACGATACATGGTTGATCGATATGACCAAAAACTCATCATTTTCGTGTTTTATGGTCGTTTTCAAGATCTATTGCCCACAGTTTTGGTGTTCCAGGACGATTTACAATGACCGTAAGACCCAATAAATGTAACAGAGATATGACCAAAAGCTCATCATTTTCGTGTTTTAGGCTGTTTTCATGAGCTATTGCCCATAGTTTTGGGGTTCCAAGGCCCGATATATTTTTGAGAGATATAGTAAAACTTGTCATTTTCTTGTTTTATGGCTGTTGTCATGAGCTATTGCCCATTTTTTTGGGTTCTAGGGAGATGTTACAACGATGGTAAGACCCGATATATGTTTGAGACAAATTAGAAAATCTCGTTGTTTTCACGTTTTATGGTCTTTTTTTGAGCTATTTCCCACGGTTTTGGGGTTCTAAGGCGATTTTTATGGCTCGTAAGACACGATACATGTTTGATCGATATGACCAAAAACTCATCATTTTTGTGTTTTATGGTCGTTTTCATAAGTTATTGCCCACAGTTTTGGGGTTTCAGGGTGATTTACAATGACCATAAGACCCAATAAATGTTAGAGAGATATGACAAAAAGCACATCATTTTTGTGGTTTAGGCTATTTTCATGAACTATTTCCCACAGTTTTGGGATTCCAAGGCCTGATATATGTTTGAGAGATATAGTAAAACTAATGATTTTCGCGTTTTATGCCCTGTGTCATGAGCCATTGCCCACGTTTTGGGGTTCTAGGGAGAGTTGCAACGACCCTAAGACTCGATATGTGTTTGATTGTAATGATAAAATCTCGTCATTTTCGCGTTTTATGGTCTTTTTTATGAGTAATTGCCCACGGTTTTGGGGTTCTAGGGCGATTGGCATGGCTCGTAAGACACGATACATGTTTGATCGATATGACCAAAAACTCATCATTTTCGTGTTTTATGGTCGTTTTCATGTTCTATTGCCCACAGTTTTGGGGGTCCAAGACAATTTACAAAGACCGGAAGATCCAATAAATGTAAGAGACTGATACATTGCAAATGTATCTATAATTTTTGATGTTCCATGCTTGGTTTTATCTACTTTCTTGTGTTTTGTCCACACTTTGGAGTACTTTTCATATGATTTCTTGGACTAACCTATTAACACGAGCCATAGTGACAGCAGCCTGTTTTCTGCTGTTTTTGGTTCCAGGAAAGCTAGAAAATGAATATTCTCGGAATTGGACGGGGCAAAAGCCAAAGTCGCTATTTTACCGAAAGGCATGTGGAGCCAGAATACGAGACGGAGAGGGGCCAGGGGGCGGCCACCCCACGTGGCCGCGTGGCCAGGCTTGCCCCATGCCAGGGGGTGGTCTGGCCGACCCCAGCACCCCCTCGGCCTCTCCTTCCACCTATATATTACCCTCGGGACCAAAACCCTAAGTACCCGATCAAAAGTCCACGAAAGAGTCTGTAGCCACCATCGTCTCCATGCCTAGATCGGGAGTGATCTGAAGCTCTTCCCGGTACCCTGCCGGAGAGGGGAATTCACCCTGGAGGCCTTCTTCATCATCATGCAAGCCTCCGCTGTGATGTGTGAGTAGTTCATCTATTGACTACGGGTCCATGTAGTAGCTAGATGGCTGGTTCTCCTCCTTTGTGCTTTCATGTCTTGTGATCTCCGTTCATGATCAAGATCATCTATTTGTAATCCATACATGTTGTGTATGCAGGGATCCGATGGATACTGAGATGCTATTTCAGATTGATTATTGATTCTATCATGTCTTTGTTATTTGTGATCTTGCATGCTTTCCGTTGCTAGTACCTATCTTGTCCAAGTAGATGCTAGCAACTCCAAGAGTTTGTATTTATGCTCGATAGTGGGTTCATGCCTCTGGTAATCTGGGGAAGTGACAGAAATCTCTAAGGTACTAGATGTGATGTTGCTACTAGGGAGAAAACAATGATCCTTTGTTCATAGAACAATCGTATTGTTTACATTACACGCAGTTCGTAAAGCAATAATCCGTTGCTTGGAACTTAATACTGGAGGGGGTTCGGATGATAACCTGAAGGTGGATTATTAGTCATAGATGCGGTTGGATGGCGGTCTATGTATTATGTTGTAATGCCCAATCAAGTCTCAAAGGAGTCAAGATGATTAGTATATGCTTGTATGCTTTCTCGATGTTTGCCAATTTCCCCATTGTAATTTGTTCACCCAGCATGTTATCTATCTTAAAGAGAGCCACATCTAGTGAACTATGGACCCCGGTCCTTTCTTTTACATACTATCTACAAACTGTTTACTGCTTTGTGTTTACTTTTTGCAAACAATTACTTTCTTCCATTCGATACGTTTAATCCTTTGTTTTTAGCAAAACCGGTGACATTGACAACCTCATCGCAAGTTGGGGACAGAGTTATGTGGTTGTGTTGTGTAGGTCTCCACGTTGCTACTAGCACCGGTAGTGTGCCCTGCCAAGGCTCGGCTAGCAACACCTTTGGGGTGTTTCCTTGCTCCTACTGGTTCAATTAAACCTTGGTTTCTTAACTGAGGGAAACTTACTACTTTGCTCATCATACCTTCCTCTTGGGGTTCCCAACGAGCTCATTAACCATGAGCCAGCATGTATTTTTCTGGCGCTGTTGCCGGGGACTAAAGAAAAAGCTACCACGTCAACAACGCGCCATCAAAGTATTTTTCTGGCGCCGTTGTCGGGGAGTCAAGGACATCTTCACAAGGGGAGTCCCTCATAACCAATCTCTTTACTTTGTTTTTTTTTTGCTTAGTTTCTTTTTGTTTTGTTTGCTTGTTTCTTTTTCAAAAACACAAAAAAAATTAGTTTTACTAATTTGCTTTCTTTATCAAAAACACAAAAAATGACTACTCTGGAAAACACTAAGTTGTGTGACTTCACTAGCACCAACAACAAAGATTTTATGAGCACACATATTGCTCCACATGTTCCTGAAGCTACTTTTTTGAGATAAAACATGCTTTACTCAATCTTGTTATGAGAGAACAATTTTCTAGTATGTGTAATGAAGATGTTGCTGCCCATCTAAATAACTTTGTTGAACTTTGTGAGATGCAAAAGCATAGGGATATAGATGGTGATATTATTAAGCTGAAATTGTTTCCTTTCTCTTTGAGAGGAAAAGCTAAAGAATGGTTGAATTCCTTAACTAGGAATAGTATTGATTCTTGGACTAAATGCAAAGATGCTTTCATTGGAAAATACTATCCTCCTGCTAAGATTATATCTATGAGAAGTGAAATAATGAAGTTTAAACAATTTGATAATGAACAAGTTGCTCAAGCTTGGGAAAGAATGAAATCTTTGGTTAAGAATTGTACCACTCATGGACTGATTGCTTGGATGATCATCCAAACTTTTTATGCAGGATTGAACTATTCTTGAAGGAACCTATTGGATTCTGCTGCTGGAGGTACCTTTATGACCATCACTTTGGGTGCTGCAACAAAGCTTCTGGATAATATGATGTTTAACTATTCTAAATGGGATACTGAGAGAGCTCCACAAGGTAAGAAGGTAAATTCTGTTGAGGAAACCTCCTCCTTGAGTGATAAGATTGATGTTATTATGTCTATGCTTGTTAATGGTAAAGCCCATATTGATCCAAATAATGTTCCTTTAGCCTCTTTGGTTGCTCAAGAAGAGCAATTTGATGTGAACTTCATAAGAAATAACAATTTTAGCAACAATACCTATGGTAATAACAATTATAGGCCTTACCCTCCTAGTAATACTTATGGTTATAATGGTAAACCTGGATTACCTAGTGAGGGACGAATGCAATTTAGAAGTTGAGAGACCCACTAAAAACTTCATGCAAATGCAATATGAGCAAAATAAAGTATTCACTAAAACTATGGAGGAACAATCTACCATTTTGAAGAACATTAGCCATCAACTTGAGAGTCTGAATAGGGAAATTCCTAGTTTACAATTGAAACTCTCTAATGCTGAAAGGAATATATCATCTTTGTTTGAAGCGCAATCCTCTTTGATTAATAAAATGGCTGTTAAACATGAAACTAATGATAATCCCTTTGCAGCTACTAATGTTATACAAGTAAGATTTGATAAAAATGTTAGACTATTAGCTTAATTAAATGCTAAGTGGGAAAGAGAAGATGAAATTGGTAGAAACATTAGTGTTTCTACTATCACCACCACTAGTGTTGAGGCTAGTAATAGTTCTAATACTTTAGATGATAATTTTTATTTTGATCTTGATGGTTGCAATATCTCTGAAGTTATTAAGTTCCTACAAAAGCTTGCTAAAAGTCCTAATGCTAGTGCTATGAATATGGCCTTTACAAAACACATTACTAATGCTCTCATAAAGATTAAAGAAGAAAAGATGAAACATAAAGCTTCTATTCCTATAAAACAAGAAGATGGTTGGGAACCCATCATTAATATCAAAGTGAATAACTTGGATTTCAAAGCTTTATGTGATCTTGATAGTAGTGTTTCTATTATGCCTAGAAGGATTTATGATATGCTTGATTTGCCTCCACTTGAAGATTGTTATTTGAATGTCCCACTTGATGATAATGCTAAAAATAAACTCATGGGGAGTATTAATGATGTTCTTATTATGGTTAACAATGCATATGTCCCCGTTGATTTCTCTGTTTTCGATGTTGAGTACAATGCTTCTTGTCCTATTACTTTGGGAAGACCTTTTCTTAGAACTGTTGGTGCCATTATTGATATGAAAGAGGCACCATTAAATATCAACTCTCACTCAAGAAAGGTATAGAACACTTCCCTAAGAAGAGAGAGAAGATTTCTTTTGCCTCTCATATGAAAACAGAATTTTCTCTTAATGCTTCTTCATTTTAGAACACTTGATTCTTTCTTGCTTCTTATGCCTAACTTAAAGGAATTAAAGTAAAGTACTTATTGGGAGATAACCCAAAAGTTTTAGATGAGTTTTGGAAGTTATTACCTCAGTAATAACCTATCCTTTTTATTTGCTTTTTGTGCCAAGAGTAACCTCTAATGAGAGAGAAGTAATGATTGGAAAAGTTGCTGTCCCGAAACAGATTTTTGTGCTTCACCGTAAAAATTCGTGTAAAATCGTTGAACGTCCTTTTGAGGCGTGCATTTTTGTGTTTCTGCCCCAGGTTGTTATCTAACTTTCGTTATATCAACACTTTTTGATTTGAGCAACAGAAGGTCTTCGAAAAAATTCGTCTTTACCTGTTGGTCTGTTTTGACAGATTTCTGCCGTTTTCTACATTTGCTTCTTGTTGGTTCCTTTTTGAGTTCTTTTGGGGAATTGAGATTTTTGAGGGAAGTGCTACAGTATCTTGTGTTTTAATGGAAGTTTATTGGTGTTGGAACTGAACCTTAAGACTTATTATCTTAAGTGCACTAATGTTGCTAATTAAGATTGTGTGAAGTTTTGTATGAAGGAAAAATTCCAGGTGTATGAAAGGAATGAGTATGAGATGAAGGATGGACTAAAGCTCAAGCTTGGGGATGCCACGCGTGTCACCCCAAGAAATATCCAAGAAGTACAAGCGTCAAAGCTTGGGGATGCCCAAGGCATCCCCTTCTTCATCAATCAAAATCCCAGGTTTCTTTCAAACGTTTCATTTTTATTGTTTCATGCACAGTTGTGTTGTTCTTGGAGCGTCTTCTTTTTGTTTTCGTTTTGTTTTTTCGTTTGCTTTTGTTTGATTAGTTTGCTGAATAAATTGGTTGGACCCCCTCTTTCATACATTGGTTTTCAAATAGTTTGGTTTGGTTTGGAAAAGAGTAGGAAAAGCTCATGCTTAAGTGGTAAAGAGAGCTTGTTTTTGACATGGCTTATGCTTTGTCATGCCATGCTTTATATTGTTTAGGCTTTATGCTTAGTATTCTTTGTGGTAGAATGACTTAATATAAACAATTGAGATTGCTTAATGTGCCTTGTATTCTCCTTTGATGCTTTATTTGGGTTGACTTGGCGCATGCTCACACCATGTTATGACTATCTCAAATCACCATAAGCCTTAATTATCCTTTAGTTTTGAACTTGTGGTAACACTTTATGCTTTGATCAATGATGTTTTGTCGCTCTGCATGATTATGGCCATTATTGCTCTCTTAGTTTGTCGCTCCCAGTCTTTTGCTAGCCTCCACAACCAAGTATGAGTTCCACTCAGGCATCCAACTCCCTAAACCAAGTTATTCCAAAGAGTCCACCATACCTACCTACTAGCTTATGCTATTACAAGTATATTCATGCTTTTGTTTACCTTCCAAATTAAACTTGTTATGAGAAAACTAGTGATTAAAGCTCTCACGAACTTGATAGCACACTTTACTTTTCTTGCCCTTAATAAACTTGAACCGTTGTGTCGTCTATGTTGTATATGCTTGCACTTATTTGTTGGGGATTAGCAGAACCATGCTTTCATGGGGAACGCTTTCAACATCGCACTGGTACTTTGTACCTAGTTGATATCATGCTCTTTTGTCTATGGATGTCGTCGGTGTGAAATGAAAGGGGAGCTTGTAAGTCCATGGAGTTATGTATATGTGTTAGAGAAATGCCTGGGCCGCTGGTCTAATCCATGCTGACATGGTGGAAACATGCAGCGTAACCATAATGAGCTGTCTATGAAGCATTCTTCTTATAAAAAAAGAGTCCTACATTGAGAAAAAAGAGAGAAAAAAAGAGATTATGAAAAGAGGAAAGAGAGAAAAAAGCACCATATTCCCATGGTAAATAAGAAGATTGCTGAGATGCTCGTTGTCTGCTTGCCTTGTCATTTTGATATGGGGATTCTTCCGTATCATCGGGCAAGGGGTACCCCGTTGGCGGTTCTCTATGATACACATGTACTTACGATGACAAGAACTTACCGGTGACTAAACTTGAGTAGCATGAGGAGCATCCCTCGTATTCAAGGGACATGAGATTTCTAACTTATACTTTGTCAAGCATGTACACCATAGTTTGTTCACTTTAACCTTAATCACCTTCAAGATGCTTATGATAGGGGCAATGAGAGCTGAAAGCTATAAGTACCATAATTTTTGGAAGCTCTTTATGAGACTTGAATCCCTACTTCCTTCTATGAAGGCCTTTCTTCCACCATTATATTGAGTCTCCACGTTCTATCTTTATGCACTTACTTTGAGAGCATAGTGGCCATTCTTAGTTCTATGTGCATTGTCCCAATACTAGTTGATTGATGCATAACTTGATATTGCTTGTTTTAAACTATTTGTATCTAGTCACTCTTATGAACTTTGAAGGTGTCATATGCCTTTATATTTGCTACTCTATGAGGGACAAGCTGAATACTATTATGCTATGTTTTCTTTATGTGAAAAAACAAACGTCTTGCAAAGCATTGTTATTCATGAATCTTTTGTTTGTGCCCTTTCATGTTGCATTATAGTTTCTTTGCTTATTGCTAGAACTTTGTCTTTCATATTATGATTGAAGTACTATGATCCCAGCTTTGAATGTTTTACAAATACTTTGATCAAGTATATGATCGTGTTGTCACCTCAAAAATTATTCTTTCTTTTTATCACTTACCTACTCGAGGGCGAGCAGGAGTTAAGCTTGGGGATGTTGATACATTGCAAATGTATCTATATTTTTTGATGTTCCATGCTTGGTTTTATCTACTTTCTTGTGTTTTGTCCACACTTTGGAGTACTTTTCATATGATTTCTTGGACTAACCTATTAAATAGAGCGACAGTGCCAGATGCTTGTTTTCTACTATTTTTGGTTCCAGGAAAGTCAGAAAATGAATATTCTCGGAATTGAACGGGACAAAAGACAAAGTCGCTATTTTACCGGAAGGCATCTGGAGCCAGAATACGAGACGGAGCGGGGCCAGGGGCGGCCACGCCACCTGGCCGCGCGGCCAGGCTTCGCCCGCTCCAGGGGGTGGTCTGGCCGACACCAGCACCCCCTCGGCCTCTCCTTCCGCCTATATATTGCCCTCTGGAACAAAACCCTAAGTATCCGATCAAAAATCCACGAAAGATTCTGTAGCCGGCGTCGTCTCCATCCCTAGATCAGGAGGGATCTGAAGCTCTTCCCGGCACCCTGTCGGAGAAGGGAATTCACCCTGGAGGTCTTCTTCATCATCATGCAAGCCTCCGGTGTGATGCGTGAGTAGTTCTTCTCTAGACTACGAGTCCATGTAGTAGCTAGATGGCTGGTTCTCCTCCTTTGTGCTTTCATGTCTAGATCTTGTGAGCTCTATTCATGATCAAGATCATCTATTTGTAATCCACAGATGTTGTGTTTGCGGGGATCCGATGGATTTTGGAATGCTATTTCAGATTGATTATTGATTCTATCATGTCTTTGTTATTTGTGATCTTGCATGCTTTCCGTTGTTAGTAGCCATCTTGCACAAGTAGATGCTAGCAACTCCAAGAGATGGTATTTATGCTCGATAGTGGGTTCATGCCTCTGGTAATCTGGGGAAGTGATAGAAATCTCTAAGGTACTAGATGTGTTGTTGCTACTAGGGAGGAAACAACAATCCTTTGTTCATAGAACAATCGTATTGTTTACATTACACGCAATTCGTAAAGCAATAATCTGTTGCTTGCAACTTAATACTAGAGGGGGTTCGGATGATAACCAGAAGGTGGATTATTAGTGACGAAGGTTTAACTCATCAATGCCCATTGTCATGGATTTGGGTTTTGGAGAAGGTGGATTATTATTGATTCGCAAACAAGCACACAGGGGACTCGAAGATTTACCTAGGTTCAGGCCTCGTAGAGGTCCCTACTCCTGCTTGTCTACTCGTGGAATTATCAAAGGAATCGAAGATTACAATGGTGCACGGATGCAATCTGGCGAGGGTTGTGGAAACTAGGGTTGCGTGTGTCCTCCTCGCCGCCCCTCCTAGCCTTTATATAGATAAGCTAGGTCTCGGGTAGCAGGTCGAGTCGGTTACATGTTAGGGTTTTCCCCTTTTAACTTTCTATCTTTAGCTTCTTCTTGTTCTTCAAAAATCAAGAGTCCGTAGGTTACTCGAGGTCTTCATTTGGGCATTGGCGACACCGTGGGCCTCTACGTATTCAGGCCGTATATACCAAGCTCGAGTACCTATAGGGTATACCCATGTCAGTATCCCCCGAGTATCCAGTAGAATCGTAGATTCGACTGGAGACTTTATGAAGCCTTCCGATTGCATGACTGAGTATGTTTTTCGACTGCTCTGTTTATGTCATAGGGATTGTTGATGTGCTTTCCTGATTTAACCGATGTACCGGTATCAGTTAACTACCTTAGGGTAAAACAACTCCATCTACTCAAACTCGAGTCCTCGGACTCGAATTCCAGTTATATGGGTCTTACAGGAGTCGAATTCTAGTTATATGGGTGTGAGCACTCGACGCGTCCGTCAAGGCATGTTCGTCGTACCTGTAGGCACGGATATATTTCTGGTAGTGCGCAGCAGATGCGTTGTCAGGCCTTATTCAGGTTTTATCTTCACGCTGTAAGCGTGGCATCTGAATTTTATCATCGCGGAGACGATTCGGGTGACCCAGGAGATGCAGTCTCTTTGTAGGGAAAAAGTATGAGGCAATGTCGCCATAAACTTTGAGTGTGGATGTTATCAACACATAGTACTTTGTACAAATAATCATAGGGTCGCGACCAGCGCTCCCTATGGGAGTAGCCCCTGAGTGTCTGGTTGAGTCGAAGACTCAGGCAGGGACTAAAAACTTTTGCGACTATTGTCGTCTTTTGTTTGCTTGTTTCAGTCGAATTTGCTTCCGGCGCTCCATATGGGAGTAACCCATGTCCATAGTCGAACCTTTTTTCGAGTGGTTGGGTTTGCTTTGATTATCCATGTTCCTGCAAAAAGAAAAGAAAAATCGTAGGGTGCACGACCAGCGCTCCCTATGGGAGTAGCCCCCGAGTGCTTGGTGGAGTCGAAGACTCGAGCAAGGACTAAAGTAGTCGAGATCTTCTGCGGCATAGTTGTGATGACGTCAGTGCTGACGATTTCATGACCTTAGTTGCCCGCGTGAGCGAGTTTGATGAGACGTGACGAGCGGTGGGTCCCACTCCCTAACTTTGATTTGGCCGGGCATGCGTAATCTTTATTTTAACTGCGTCTCCTCGATTTCTACGCGTAATGGGAGTAGTGGGTGGACGGTTTGCGTTTCAGCTCTTCCATGTGTCAAGGACGATGAATGCCACGCGTCTGGTAGGGTTTTTCTGGGTCGTTGGATTGCATCTTCCAGGGGTTAAGTAGTGACACTTCGACGGTAAAATTCACATATGCTTTCGTTCATCCTTTGCCTTCATCGCCATTGCCGCTGCTCCTCTACTTTCTCTGCGCTCTTGTCTTCCGCGGCGCTGGACCAGCTCCGCACATTTCCCAGCTACTTCCTCTGGTCGCATCACCGCCGCGTAATGGGGAAGAAGAAAGGAGGTGTTGCGGCCGATTCTGTGGCTACCGCTGTTGCGGTGAAGAAGAAAGGCGGCTCTGCCGCTGCGGGCACCAGCACCGCTACCGGCAGGAAGAAGAAGGGCACGGGCACCCGCGTCACGAATGGCGCGTGGCGTCCATCCATCATCAAGTCCTCTGATCTTCGTCTTCTTCGCCAAGATGGAGTGTTGTCCACCGCAGCCGCCGACGTGCGCGTCCCCGGCGGTGAGGTAATCCCCTCTCCTCCTGCTGGTTTTCGAGTGATGTTCCTAGCGTTCATCATTCGTGGCCTCTCGTTGCTCCTGCATCCTTTCTTCAGGGGCCTTCTTTGGTTCTACGGGCTCCAGCTCCATCAGCTGTCCCCCAACTCCATCCTCCATGTAGCTTGCCACATCACCCTCTGCGAGTGCTGGCTCGGTATCGAGCCGCATTTCGGTCTCTTCAAGCGCCTCTTCAAATTGAAACGTCAATCGGCATCTAGTTCTGTAGTCTACGATGTAGGCGGCTGCGGAATCCATGTCGATCCATCTGCCACCTACTTCGCCATCAAGCTGGCGATGTCCGTTCAAGGGTGGAGGGACAAGTGGTTATACGTCCGCGACGAGAAGGCTGATAGAGAACACTTCGGACTCGCACCCTTTGACCCCGTGACGCCGTGCCAGAGGAGGCGCTCCTGGAACAATATGGTCATGCCTGGCGAGTCCGCAGAGACAGATGTGCTGTACGAGCACGTCTGCGACCTCGAGAGTCGCATAGGCAAAGAGGAGGGAGGCTGCACCCTCATTCGCATGTGGCTGCACCGTCGCGTCCAACCCCTGCAAGCCAGGGTCCATCCCATGTTTCAGTGGGCTGGTGCTGACGATGTCACTCGCGTGTCTGCCGATGGCATGTCCGCGAGTGAGGTAGATAAAAGGGTTCGACTGGTCACCTAGTACACCGCCAAGGATGTGCTTCCCAGTGAACCAGTTGTTCCTCCGTTCGATGCTGCCAATCCTCCCCCTGAGGTATAGTTGTGCTACGCAGTAGCTTAGTTTGTTGATTGCTCTCTTCTGTTTCTTTAATTTTGTGCTAATTTGTGATCTGTATGCAGGATTGGGCGGTGTCACCCTGTATGCCTCCTCTTCTTGTGGGGGTTATCCCTCGTGGCTTTGGAAGAGGACGAGTCGGAGTCGACCGTCCCATCTGATGTGGAGGAGGAAGCCCCCGAGTCGGGTAGTCCGGATACCCGCAAGCGCTCGCGCAGCGAGGATTCCGATGCATCGTCTCCTTCGACTCCGGAAGGTGCTGGCGCTGGTGCCGAGTCGCCGATCCCTACCATTCCTATGAGTGTCGTGGCACCCTCTTCTCGCAAGAAGATGTGACTGCCAAAGGAGTCCTCATCAGAGTCGGGGGAGCCAACCTAGCGAACGCGACGCCCCCGACGATGCAGTGGTACTGTGAGGGCCAGTCGACGACCTCAAAGTCGATGCGCTCACGCCGGAAGTTTTTCGGTGTCCCGAAAATGACGTCGAGGTTGATTTTTCCCAAGAGATATACGCCTTTTCCTAGGACGATGCCGTCGAATGTTGTGTCCGAGGCCTCTAGGGAATTTGGAGGGATCCTCATTGCTCGCAAAGTACTCGCGAATATAAGGTTGATGCCGCTTCCGCCGTCCATGAAGATGCGGATCATGTCGAAGCATCCGATTTGCACCTCGAGTATGAGGGGACAATGGCCTGGACGAGGTACTTGAGGCGGATGATCGCGTTTGTCGAAGGTGATGCAGGACTCGCTTCCGCTGAGGTACTCAGTAGTAGATGGTGGCGAGTGTGTGGCCAAGTTAACTTGGCGAGTGATGGCCTTCTGCACCCGATTCGAGGGGCGTCCCTTTTGGATCATCATGGTACCCATGGCCCGTGGGTATGGTTCGCCTCCGTAGTGCTGGTCCGGCGTAGCTACGTTTGGGGGTGGTCCAGGTGGTGTTGGCGGAGCGCCATGTGCCACGGCGCCTGGAGCGGCTCCGTAGCCTCTTTCAACTGCATTGCGATTCATCCGAACCAATCCCTCGTGTAGCTTGAGGAACTCGCGGCAGTCCTTGAGGAGGTGGCTGGACTTCTTCTTTCCGTCATGCTTGTCGATGTAGAAGTGCACCATACATGGCCTGGACAGTTTGTCTTCAATGGATGTCGCGGGTGCCTCATCACGATTGCGGCGTTGCCACACTTGCGTGGTTTTCCCGGAGTCGCGGTATCCGCTGCTACGGTATCCGCTATTGCGGTTATCGTCACATCTGTCGGCGTAGCTAGCTAGGACCATGTTGACGTCATCGCGGTCATCGTAGATGCGCTTGCGGCGTTTGCCTCGGCGGTCGTGTCTTCGCTCGAGTTCTGCCTCCTCGTCGGAGGGTACGCGATTCTTCACCGAATCTTCTCCATCGGCCCACTGATTCGCGATTTCAATCAGGTGGTCGATGGTCTTGGGCTTTGAGCGGCCCAGCTCCTCCCTGAGCTCTAGGCGGCGGACGCCGCCGTTGAACACGTCAATCGTGCGATCCTCCGAGATGTTCTCTGCGGAGTTCTTGATGATGGACCACCTTTGGATTCAGGAGCGTAGCGATTCGCCCGATCTTTGCTGGCAGCATCTCAGCTCTTTGATTGATGCAGGTCGCTTGTATGTGACGTTGAAGTTGCGCACGAAGCTGTAAACCAGCTCATCCCAACTGCGAATGGATCCGCGTGGGAGGTTGTTGAGCCATGCTCGAGCGGCGCCTTGCAGCTGTAGCTATAGACATTGCATGGACGTGCTTCGACTGCCGACGTGGAGCCTGATGGAGGAGATGTGGTCCTCCAGCCAGATCTTCGGGTCATGTAGGCCGTCAAACTTCGGGTTCTCCAACAGGAGTTTGAACCCCTTGGGCATTCGCTTTTGCCTGATGGACCTGCTGAAGCATATGGCGCCGCAGAGCTCCACATCTTCCTCTTCCGAGTCAGTCGACTGGGCACGTCGCGCCCTTGATTTGTCAATCTTGCGCTACGTGAGGTGGCGCATCATAGTCGTGGTCATGTCGCCGTGAGCGGTGGCGTCGAGACAGGTCGTGACTGTCGTCGCTGGATGAGGGCGAGGAGTAGTGCTTTGCTAGCGCTTTGCCTTTTTTTCGGCTCAGGTGTTGGCTCTTTGTCGAGAGAAATCACGATTAGTCCCAAGCCCGCGATCGTAGATCGGTGCATGGCGGCTCGGGGATCTCTAGCTGGTGGCTGGTTGTTGAGGAGGTACATGGTGGCTGCTGTCACCGCGGCTTGTGGCCTCTTGGGAACCACGTTGCCACGTGTATCGACTGTCATAGAGCTTAAGTCGAGGACCTTTGCAGCTTCGATGTGTTCTTGCTCAGTGAGATGGGCCACCCGAGACTGCCTCTTGTTTGCGAGGTACTCGTTGCCCTTTGACGAGGATCCTCCGTGAGAGGAGAGCCCAGCACGTCGAAGGCTCGACTCGTCCGCCGCCTTTTTCGCGCTTCGAGCTGCACGATTGTTTGCGCTTGGCACTTAAATTCCTCCTTTAGGAGCCAATGGTATCCCATCAGAAGTTCTTGCGAGGAACTGGGGGGTAAAGTGTTCCCCCATAGGGCCTCGCGGCAGCGAGCCCATTCAAGCTCATAGAGCTTGACCACGACGCGTTCGCCGGTTTGCTCGTTGGTTATGGTTGGAGGTTCGATTGCCCCTCCGTTGTTGACGGGGGTGCGATTTCCACCATTGCCGCCGTTCGGCGGGTCGGTTTTGTTGCCACGGTTGCCCATGTTATCGCGATTGGCGGAGGTGTTGCCTGCGTTGATGACGGTGCACATGAAGTGATTGGGGAAGCTGATGCTCCCGCAACTCTCAGATTCGGAGCCGTAGGCTTCATCTTCAGTTGCCAAATCACTCAGATCGGATTCGCGACTGTTGTCGTTGACCGTGTTCTCGACTGTTGTCGGGGTGTTGAGCTCACTAAGGGTGCCGATCAATGGAGGGAACCACGATACTGGGGCAATCGACGGCACCGTCGGTTGGTTAGGCATGCGAAGCGTGCCCATCTGACCAACTTGGAAGCGGAAGCTCCCGATCGCCAAGCTGATTCCATCGCCTACGGACTAGAAAGCTGGGCGAGTGGCCGGCGTGTGGACGGTGAAGTCAAACGCGCCGAAGAGCTGGCGAATCTCCGTTCTTGCGGAGTTGTAGATAGAAGTTGATGGGGCCGAAGAAGCCGCAACATCAGCACTCCCACTTCCCACAGACGGCGCGAATTGACGAGGGTTTAACTCATTAATGCCTCGTAGAGGCCCCTACTTCTGCTTGTCTGCTCATGGAATTATCAAAGGAATCGAAGATTACAATGGTGCGCAGATGCAATCTGGCGAGGGTTGTGGAAACTAGGGTTGCGTGTGTCCTCCTCGCCGCCCCCTCCTAGCCTTTATATAGATAGGCTAGGTCTCGGGTAGCAGGTCGAGTCGGTTACATGTTAGGGTTTTCCCCTTTTAACTTTCTATCTTTAGCTTCTTCTCGTTCTTCAAACAATCGATAGTCTGTAGGTTACTCGAGTTCTTCATTTGGGCCTTGGCGACACCGTGGGTCTCTACATATTCATGCCGTATATACCAAGCTCGAGTACTTGTAGGGTATACCCATGTCAATTAGTCATAGATGTAGTTGGATGGCGGTTTATGTATAATGGTGTAATGCTCAATGAAGTCTAAAAGGAGTCAAGATGATTAGTCTATTCTTGTATGCTTTCTCGATGTTTGTCAATTGCCCCGCTGTAATTTGTTCACCTTGCATGTTATCTATCTAAAGGAGAGACACCTCTAGTGAACTATCGACCTCGGTCCTTTCTTTTACATACAATCTACAAACTATTTACTGCTTTGTGTTTACTTTCTACAAACTATTACTTTCTTCCATTCGATACGTTTAATCCTTTGTTTTCAGCAAAACCGGTGAGATTGACAACCTCATGGCAAGTTGGGACAGAGTTCTGTGGTTGTGTTCTGCAGGTCTCCGCGTTGCTACTAGCACCGGTAGTGCGCCCTGCCAAGGCTCAGCTAGCAACACCTTTGGGGTGTTTCCTTGCTCCTACTAGTTCGATTAAAGCTTGGTTTCATAACTTAGGGAAACTTACTATTGTGCTCATCATACCTTCCTCTTGGGGTTCCCAACAAGTTCATCAACCACGAGCCAGCAGAGAGATATGACCAACAGCTCATCATTTTCGTGTTTTTGGCAGTTTTCATGAGCTATTGCCCATAGTTTTGGGGTTCCAAGGCCCGATATATTTTTGCGAGATATAGTAAAACTTGTCATTTATACGTTTTATGGCTGTTGTCATGAGCTATTGCCCAATTTTTGGGGTTCTAGCGAGATTTTACAATGACTGTAATACCCGATATATGTTTGAGACTAATGACAAAAACTCGTTGTTTTCACGTTTTATGGTTGTTTTTTGAGCTATTGCCCACGGTTTTGGGGTTCTAGGGCGATTCACATGGCTCACAAGACACGATACATGTTTGATCGATATGACCAAAAACTCATCATTTTCGTGTTTTATGGTCGTTTTCATAAGTTATTGCCCATAGTTTTGGGGTTTCAGGGTGATTTACAATGACCATAAGACCCAATAAATGTTAGAGAGATATGACCAAAAGCTCATCATTTTTGTGGTTTAGGCTGTTTTCATGAACTATTGCCCATAGTTTTGGGGTTCCAAGGCCCGATATATGTTTCAGAGATATAGTAAAACTCATGATTTTTGCGTTTTATGCCCGTTGTCATGAGCTATTGCCCATGTTTTGGGGTTCTAGGGAGATTTACAACGACCCTAAGAACCGATATATGTTTGAGTTTAATGATAAAATCTCGTCATTTTCGCGTTTATGGTCTTTTTTATGAGCAATTGCCCACGGTTTTGGTGTTCTAGGGCGATTGGCATGGCTCCTAAGACCAGATACATGTTTGATCGATATCACCAAAAACTCGTCATTTACGTGTTTTATGGCCGTTTTCAGGAGCCATCGCCCACAGTTTTGGGGTTTCAGGGCGATTTACAATGATCGTATGACCCGATAAATGTTAGAGAGATATGAACAAGAGCTTGTCATTTTCGTATTTTATGGTTGTTTTCATGAGCTATTGTCCACAGTTTTGGGCTTCCAAGGCCCAATATATGTATGGGAGATATAGTAAAACTCGTCATTTTTTTGCTTTATGGCCATTGTTGTAAGATCTCACCATAATAAGGTAAGATCCCTGTGATTGCAGTGCTAGTCCCTAGATCGAAATGCTAGGTCCCACAGTTTAAGATGAAGTACACAGAAAAAAAGGTCATTATTCCATCGCATATCCAGGAATATAATGGTTCTTACAACTCACTTAGCCCAAGGCTAAGATACTTAAGGTTCACATTACATAGCATAATAATAATAGAGTCTTTTGTCTTCATGCGCCACAGGCAAACATGTCGAGTGTAGACCCGCAACCCTACTCATCATCAGAGTATCCTGCAACATAATAAGTTACAGCCACAAGGGTGAATACATTTGGAATTGTATTGGCAAGTGATACCATAGATACTTAGTATAATCCAACAACTACATGAATATATGGCTAAGTGGGGTTTTGGCTGACTTTGCTAAAAGCTAGTTTAACTTATAGTTTTTGAAGAGTAAGTTTTCTCATTCAAACACTAAGGTACCAATGATAGAGATCACTGAACCTCTACCCATGTTCACCCACAAGTTTTAACTTAGAGAAATTGGGATGAGGAGATTATTGAACATCTTCACTGTCTTGAGGCTCAGAAATTGTCCATAACCGGGGACACGGCTAAGTACTTAGTTTTACCCTCTCGAGAGGTGGTGCACTTTCCCCACAAGACTCAACATGCATCGAGACAATACTTTTCAGAAGCAATCCCTCAGACCACCACGGACGCGTTCCATCCTATCACTACTACCACCTTTTGTCTGTCTGGCTAAGTTCTTGCAACTTAGTTGGTCAAGGCAGAGCTCATATGCCATGTGGCTGCACTGGAAGGTTCGTGACAAGAACGTCTCCAATCTCTTTGTTCCTGGGTGGCCATCCACAAGTGTGATACACCAGCTGACCATAGACATGGCCCCTGAGTAACCACTCAACATAATCCAAGCAAGTCCAATTCCACCCAGGTGTTTCATTAATATTAGTTGTTTTCTTAGTCAAACAAAATAATATCTTTCCATACTATCTTGACATGTATTTTCCACCCACGAATTCTAATAGCATGGCTAAGCACTCTAGCATACGAAGTTTTTCAACTAGGAGATACTACCAAGATATAGTCTATAGGGTAGCATAGCATAGTATAGTAACATATAAATAATCCTATCATGCTAAGATCTACCAAAACAGCACTAGTGCGATAGTGAAAATAATAGGACATGAGATGAAATATCACTTGCCTTGGTAGCTAGGGGAATAGGTACAATCCTCACAGCAACAAACTTCACAATCCACACAATCTACACAAAGTACAATACAACAACAATAATTCAATCAATAAAACATTACAAAAATATGAATGCATGCAAAATGCAATGATATGATCACAACTCTATAACTTACAGAGTCTACAGTACAGAGGTTAAAATACCTCATCTAAAGGCATAAGAAATACCCCAAAACAATTTATGGAACAATTTTTATGAGCAAAAATACTCCTAAAAAGGTTCTGTCTATAATTCCAATTTTTCAAAAGCAAAAGTGTGAAACTAGGCCTCTATAATAAAGGTCTTATTTTTATGAATCCATAGACACCAAATTTCCATTTTTCTGAATTGTGGATCAAAAGTTATTGAATTTCTAAGTTTGATACAAAATCTGTCTAATTTTCTATTTAAACAAATAACCTGGGCGACGTGGCGCAATCTCATTGGCACGTACCGGTTCGGTCGGATCGACTGCTGCGGACCATTGGATCTTAAGTGATAAACAGACGGATCTGATTAGCCCGTACCGCTTCGTCCTCGATCTAATCCTAGCCGCAGACAAAAGATCTAACGGTCCCTAGTGGCCTGGCCGGAGACGGGCGGCGCTGACCAGCTGCGAGCGGCGGCGGAGCGTCGGTCGACGGTGTTCCGGCGGTTCTACAGGGGAGGGGGGTCTGTGGACACATACCAGAGGTTGAGGAGGTCGTGGCGGTTTCGATGGAGGTCATGGTGGCGTGGGGGGTGCTCTGGCTCGGCCTCGATCCCTCGCCGGAGTTGCGTCGACGGCGGAGCTCGCGGCTTTGCGTCAGAATCGACGGCCTGGGGCTCGTACAAGCAAGCAAGGGGGTCAGTGAGACGCGCCCGGATCAGCACGGTCTAGCAGAGGTCAAAAAGGGCGGCGGAAACCCTACCTTCACCGGAAAAAGCGATGGACGGCGGTGGCAGAGGGGGTTTGCTGAAGTTGCTCGTGTCGTCGACTTGGGGCAAGAGAAGGCATGCGGCTGGGGTTAAAACACGCGCCAGGTCACGGCAAACAATACAGGGCAGGGAGGAGGGCGCGGTGTGGCCGGGGCTCACCGGAATTGTCGTCGGAGTAGCTTCGGACGGCGGCCGTTTGAGGTGGCAATTGGGGAGCCTAGGGGCTCTCCAGGGGCAGTGGCTAGGGGAATCTATCGAGGAAGGGGAGAGGATTAAGAAGTGGCGGTGGTGATTGAGATTTAATTGCTGTAACGCTCGAATTCACCGAACTTGGTAACGGCAGAGGAGGGGAGGGGGTGCCGGGCCGTTCGCGTGGAAAACGCTGAGGTGGCGTCGACGTGGCGTGGGGCCAGGAGGTAAGTGGGTGGGGGTAAGTAGAAGGGGTGTGGGAAAAGACAGAGAGGGGAGAGGGAGGCCCGGGTGGGCTGGTTGGGCCGGTTTGGGCCAAAAGGCCAGAATACTACTACTGCTTTTTAAAATCCTTTTCCCTCCTTTTCTTTTTCTTTTAGAATTTCTTTTCTAGGTTTTTTGAATTTAGCAAAAGTGCTCCAAAAAGTCTCTAAATTTCACCAAATTTTTGGAGGACAAACCTAATGCAAGGTAGTACATGCCATGATGATATGAATGCAATGATGATGATTTTCAGATGAAAATTTTGGGATGTTACAAATCTAACCCCCTTAAGATGAATCTCGCCCTCGAGATTCGGGTTGGCTAGCAAATAGGTGAGGGTGATCTCTCCGAAGTTCATCCTCTCGCTCCCATGTTGCTTCTGATTCAGTGTGATGGTTCCACTGCACTTTGCAGAATTTTATTGTCTTGGTACGGGTAATTCTTTCTGCTGTCTCCAGAATCTTAATAGGTTTCTCTTCATAAGTGAGATCATTCTCTAGCTGAACTTCCTCTAATGGTATAGTGTCTCAACGAAGTTTCTTCCATCTCTGGGTGACTTTTTGAGCTGACTGACATGAAATACATTATGAACTGCTGACAGAGATTCTTGTAATTCTATCTCGTATGCCACTTCTCCTTTGCGGCTCAAAATCTTGAAAGGTCCTACATAGCGTGGTGCTAATTTTCCTCTGATTCCAATCTCTTCACACCAGAAGTGGTGATACCCTGAGGTAAGCTCTATCACCAACCTCATAGGTAACCTCTGTACGTTTTTGATCGGCATAGCTCTTTTGCCGAGATTGGGCTACCTTTAGCCTATCCCTTACCATCTTGACTTTCTCTTCAGCCTCCTTGATTAGGTCTGGCCTGAACAAATTTCTTTCTCCTACTCCATTCCATAGCAACGGTGTGGTACACTTCCTTCCATAAAGGAATTCAAATGGAGCCATTTCTATGCTTGATTGATAGCTATTATTGTAGGAAACTCTGCGTATGGTAGACTTTCATCCCAACTAGATCCATAATCTAACGCACATGCTCTTAGCATATCTTCCAATATTTGATTGGTCCTTTCTGTCTGCCCATCAGTTTGTGGATGAAATGCAGTGCTGTTCTAACGTTATTGCCCAAATTTTGGGGTTCTAGGGAGATGAACAACGACCATAAGACCCGATATATGTTGGATTGTAATGACAAAACTCGTTGTTTTCACGTTTTATGGTCTTTTTATGAGCTATTGCCCATGGTTTGGGGTTCTAGGGCGATTGGCATGGCTCGTAAGACACGATACATGTTTGATCGATATGACCAAAAACTCATCCTTTTCGTGTTTTATGGTCATTTTCATGTTCTATTGCCCACAGTTTTAGGGGTCCAGGACGATTTACAATGACCGTAAGACCCAATAAATGTAAGAGAGATATGACCAAAAGCTCATCATTTTCGTGTTTTAGGCTGTTTTCATGAGCTATTGCCCATAGTTTTGGGGTTCCAAGGCCCGATATATTTTTGAGAGATATAGTAAAACTTTCATTTTCTCGTTTTATGGCTGTTGTCATGAGATATTACCCATTTTTTGGGTTCTAGGGAGATGTTACAACGATGGTAAGACCCGATATATGGTTGAGACTAATGACAAAAACTAGTTGTTTTCACGTTTTATGGTCGTTTTTTAAGCTATTGCCCACGGTTTTGGGGTTCTAGGGCGATTTGCATGGCTCGTAAGACACGATACATGTTCGATCGATATGACCAAAAACTCGTCATTTTCGTGTTTTATGGTCGTTTTCATAAGTTATTGCCCACAGTTTTGGGGTTTCAGGGTGATTTACAATGACCGTAAGACCCAATAAATGTAAGAGAGATATGACCAAAAGCTCATCATTTTCGTGTTTTAGGCTGTTTTCATGAGCTATTGCCCATAGTTTTGGGGTTCCAAGGCCCGATATATTTTTGAGAGATATAGTAATACTTGTCATTTTCTCGTTTTTGGTTCCAAGGCCCGATATATGTTTCAGAGCTATAGTAAAACTCATGATTTTCGCGTTTTATGCCCATTGTCATGAGCTATTGCCCAAGTTTTGGGGTTCTAGGGAGATTTACAATGGCCCTAAGACCCGATATATGTTTGAGTGTAATGATAAAATCTCGTCATTTTCGCGTTTTATCATCTTTTTATGAGCAATTGCCCACGGTTTTGGTGTTCAAGGGCGATTGGCATGGCTCGTAAGACCCGATACATGTTTGATCGATATCACCAAAAACTCGTCATTTACGTGTTTTATGGCCGTTTTCATGAGCCATTGTGCACAGTTTTGGGGTTTCGGGGCGATTTACAATGACCGTAAGACCCAATAAATGTTAGAGAGATATGACAAAAGCACATCATTTTTGTGGTTAGGCTGTTTTCATGAACTATTTCCCACAGTTTTGGGATTCCAAGGCCCGATATATGTTTGAGAGATATAGTAAAACTCATGATTTTCGCGTTTTATACCCTGTGTTATGAGCCATTGCCCACGTTTTGGGGTTCTAGGGAGAGTTACACCGACCCTAAACCCGATATATGTTTGAGTGTAATGATAAAATCTCGTCATTTTCGCGTTTTATTGTCTTTTTCATGAGCAATTGCCCACGGTTTTGGTGTTCTAGGGCGATTGGCATGTCTCGTAAGACTCGATACATGTTTGATCGATATCACCAAAAACTCATCATTTTCGTGTTTTATGGCCGTTTTCAAGAGCCATTGCCCACAGTTTTGGGGTTTCGGGGCGATTTACAATGATCGTAAGATCCGATAAATGTTAGAGAGATATGAACAAAAGCTTGTCATTTTCGTGTTTTCTGGTTGTTTTCATGAGCTATTGCCCACAGTTTTGGGGTTCCAATGCCCAATATATGTTTGAGAGATATAGTAAAACTCGTCATTTTTGTGTTTTATGGCCGTTGTCATGAGTTATTGCCCAAATTTTGGGGTTCTAGGGAGATGTACAACGACCATAAGACCCGATATATGTTGGATTGTAATAACAAAAACTCGTTGTTTTCACGTTTTATGGTCTTTTTATGAGGTATTGCCCATTTGTTTTGGGGTTCTAGGGCGATTGGCATGGCTCATAAGACACGGTACATGGTTGATCGATATGACCAAAAACTCATCATTTTCGTGTTTTATGGTCGTTTTCATGATCTATTGCCCATAGTTTTGGGGGTCCAGGACGATTTACAATGACCGTAAGACCCAATAAATGTAAGAGAGATATGACCAAAAGCTCATCATTTTCGTGTTTTAGGCTGTTTTCATGAGCTACTGCCCATAGTTTTGGGGTTCCAAGGCCCGATATATTTTTGAGAGATATAGTAAAACTTTTCATTTTCTCGTTTTATTGCTGTTGTCATGAGCTATTGCCCATTTTTGTTGGGTTCTAGGGACATTTTACAACGACGATAAGACCCGATATATGTTTGAGACTAATAAAAAACTCGTTGTTTTCACGTTTTATGGTCTTTTTTTGAGCTATTGCCCACGGTTGTGGGGTTCTAGGGCGATTTGCATGGCTCGTAAGACATCGATATGACAAAAAGCTCATCATTTTCGTGTTTTATGGTCGTTTTCAAAAGTTATTGTCCACAGTTTTGGGGTTTCAGGGTGATTTACAATGACCGTAAGACACAATAAATGTTAGAGAGATATGACCAAAAGCTCATCATTTTTGTGGTTTAGGCTGTTTTCATGAACTATTGCCCATAGTTTTTGGTTCCAAGGCCCGATATATGTTTCAGAGCTATAGTAAAACTCATGATTTTCGCGTTTTATGCCCATTGTCATGAGCTATTGCCCAAGTTTTGGGGTTCTAGGGAGATTTACAATGGCCCTAAGACCCGATATATGTTTGAGTGTAATGATAAAATCTCGTCATTTTCGCGTTTTATCGTCTTTTTTATGAGCAATTGCCCACGGTTTTGGTGTTCAAGGGCGATTGGCATGGCTCGTAAGACCCGATACATGTTTGATCAATATCACCAAAAGCTCGTCATTTACGTGTTTTATGGCCGTTTTCATGAGCCATTGCGCACAGTTTTTGGGTTTCGGGGCGATTTACAATGATCGTAAGATCCGATAAATGTTAGAGAGATATGAACAAAAGCTTGTCATTTTCGTGTTTTATGGTTGTTTTCATGAGCTATTTCCCACAGTTTTGGGGTTCCAAGGCCCAATATATGTTTGAGAGATATAGTAAAACTCGTCATTTTTGTGTTTTATGGCCGTTGTCATGAGCTATTGCCCAAATTTTGGGGTTCTAGGGAGATCTACAACGACCATAAGACCCGATATATGTTGGATTGTAATGACAAAAACTCATTGTTTACACGTTTTATGGTCTTTTTTATGAGCTATTGCCCTTGGTTTTGGGGTTCTAGGGCGATTGGCATTGCTCGTAAGACACGATACATGTTTGATCGATATGAGCAAAAACTCATCATTTTCGTGTTTTATGGTCGTTTTCATGTTGTATTGCCCACAGTTTTGGGGTCCAGGGCGATTTACAATGATTGTAAGACCCAATAAATATAAAGAGAGATATGACCAAAAGCTCATCATTTTCATTTTTTAGGCTGTTTTCATGAGCTATTGCCCATAGTTTTGGGGTTGCAAGGCCCGATATATTTTCGAGAGATATAGTAAAACTTGTCATTTTCGCGTTTTATGGCCGTTGACATGAGCTATTGCCCAATTTTTGGGGTTCAAGGGAGAGTTTACAACGACTGTAAGACCCGATATATGTTTGATACTAATGACAAAAACTCGTTGTTTTCACGTTTTATGGTTGTTTTTTGAGCTATTCCCACGGTTTTGGGGTTCTAGGGCGATTGGCATGGCTCGTAAGACACGATACATGTTTGATCGATCTGACCAAAAACACATCACTTTCGTGTTTTATTGTCATTTTCGTGTTTTATTGTCATTTTCATAAGTTATTGCCCACAGTTTTGGGGTTCAGGGTGATTTACAATGACCGTAAGACCCAATAAATGTTAGAGAGATATGACCAAAAGCTCACCATTTTTGTGGTTTAGGCTGTTTTCATGAACTATTTCCCATAGTTTTGGGATTCCAAGGCCCGATATATGTTTGAGAGATATAGTAAAACTCATGATTTTCGTGTTTTATGCCCGTTGTCATGAGCTATTGCCCATGTTTTGGGGTTCTAGGGAGAGTTACAACGACCCTAAGACCTGATATATGTTTGAGTGTAATGATAAAATCTCGTCATTTTCGCGTTTTATGGTCTTTTTATGAGCAATTGCCCACGGTTTTGGTGTTCTAGGGCGATCGGCATGTCTCGTAAGACTCGATACATGTTTGATAGATATCACCAAAAACTCGTCATTTACAATGATCGTAAGATCCGATAAATTTTAGAGAGATATGAACAAAAGCTTGTCATTTTCATGTTTTCTGGTTGTTTTCATGAGCTATTGCCCACAGTTTTGGGGTTCCAAGGCCCAATATATGTTTGAGGGATATAGTAAAACTCGTCATTTTTGTGTTTTATGGCCGTTGTCATGAGTTATTGCCCAAATCTTGGGGTTCTAGGGAGATGTACAACGACCATAAGACCCGATATATGTTGGATTGTAATGACAAAAACTCGTTGTTTTCACGTTTTACGGTCGTTTTATGAGCTATTGCCCATGGTTTTGAGGTTCTAGGGCGATTGGCATGGCTCGTAAGACACCATACATGTTTGATCGATATGACCAAAAACTCATCATTTTCGTGTTTTATGGTCGTTTTCATGTTCTATTGCCCACAATTTTTGGGGTCTAGGACGATTTATAATGACCGTAAGACCCAATAAATGTAAGAGAGATATGACCAAAAGCTCATCATTTTCGTGTTTTAGGCTGTTTTCATGAGCTATTGCCCATTTTGGGGTTCCAAGGCCCGATATATTTTCGAGGGATATAGTAAAACTTGTCATTTTCTCGTTTTATTGCTGTTGTCATGAGCTATTGCCCATTTTTGTTGGGTTCTAGGGACATTTTACAACGACGGTAAGACCCGATATATGTTTGAGACTAATAAAAAAACTCGTTGTTTTCACGTTTTATGGTCTTTTTTGAGCTATTGCCCACGGTTTTGGGGTTCTAGGGCGATTTGCATGGCTCGTAAGACACGATACATGTTTGATCGATATGACCAAAAACTCATCATTTTCGTGTTTTATGGTCGTTTTCATAAGTTATTGTCCATAGTTTTGGGGTTTCAGGGTGATTTACAATGACCGTAAGACCCAATAAATGTTAGAGAGATATGACAAAAAGCACATCATTTTTGTGGTTTAGGCTGTTTTTATGAACTATTTCCCATAGTTTTGGGATTCCAAGGCCCGATATATGTTTGAGAGATATAGTAAAACTCATGATTTTCGCGTTTTATGCCCTATGTCATGAGCCATTGCCCACGTTTTGGGGTTCTAGGGAGAGTTGCAACGACCCTAAGACTCGACGTATGTTTGAGTGTAATGATAAAATCTCGTCATTTTCGCGTGTTATGGTCTTTTTTATGAGAAATTGCCCACGGTTTTGGTGTTCTAGGGCGATTGGCATGTCTCGTAAGACTCGATACATGTTTGATCGATATCACCAAAAACTCTTCATTTACGTGTGTTATGGCTGTTTTCAAGAGCCATTGCCCACATTTTTTGGGTTTCGGGGCGATTTACAATGATCGTAAGATCCGATAAATTTTAGAGAGATATGAACAAAAGCTTGTCATTTTCGTGTTTTCTGGTTGTTTTCATGAGCTATTGCCCACAGTTTTGGGGTTCCAAGGCCCAATATATGTTTGAGGGATATAGTAAAACTCGTCATTTTTATGTTTTATGGCCGTTGTCATGAGTTATTGCCCAAATTTTGGGGTTCTAGGGAGATGTACAACGACCATAAGACCCGATATATGTTGGATTGTAATGACAAAAACTCGTTGTTTTCACGTTTTATGGTCTTTTTATGAGCTATTGCCCATGGTTTTGGGGTTCTAGGGCGATTGGCATGGCTCGTAAGACACGATACATGTTTGATCGATATGACCAAAAACTCATCATTTTCGTGTTTTATGGTCGTTTTCATGTTCTATTGCCCACAGTTTTGGGGGTCCAGGACGATTTACAAAGACCGTAAGACCCAATAAATGTAAGAGACTGATACATTGCAAATGTATCTATAATTTTTGATGTTCGATGCTTGGTTTTGTCTACTTTCTTGTGTTTTGTCCACACTTTGGAGTACTTTTCATATGATTTCTTGGACTAACCTATTAACAAGAGCCATAGTGATAGCAGCCTGTTTTTTGCTGTTTTTGGTTCCAGGAAAGCCAGAAAATGAATATTCTCGGAATTGGACGGGGCAAAAGCCAAAGTCGCTATTCTACCGAAAGGCATCTGGAGCCAGAATACAAGACGGAGAGGGGCCAGGGGGCGGCCACACCACGTGGCCGCGTGGCCAGGCTTGGCCCGTGCCAGGGGGTGGTCTGGCCGACCCCAGCACCCCCTCGGCCTCTCCTTCCACCTATATATTACCCTTGGGACCAAAACCCTAAGTACCCGATCAAAAATCCACGAAAGAGTCTGTAGCCACCATCGTCTCCATGCCTAGATAGGGAGGGATCTAAAGCTCTTCCCGGCACCCTGCCGGAGAGGGGAATTCACCCTGGAGGCCTTCTTCATCATCATGCAAGCCTCCGCTGTGATGTGTGAGTAGTTCATCTATTGACTACGGGTCCATGTAGTAGCTAGATGGCTGGTTCTCCTCCTTTGTGCTTTCATGTCTTGTGATCTCCGTTCATGATCAAGATCATCTATTTGTAATCCATATATGTTGTGTATGCGGGGATCCGGTGGATACTGAGATGCTATTTCAGATTGATTATTGATTCTATCATGTCTTTGTTATTTGTGATCTTGCATGCTTTCCGTTGCTAGTACCTATCTTGGCCAAGTAGATGCTAGTACCTCCAAGAGTTAGTATTTATGCTCGATAGTGGGTTCATGCCTCTGGTAATCTGGGGAAGTGACAGAAATCTCTAAGGTACTAGATGTGATGTTGCTACTAGGGAGAAAACAACGATCCTTTGTTCATAGAACAATCGTATTGTTTACATTACACGCAGTTCGTAAAGCAATAATCTGTTGCTTGCAACTTAATACTGGAGGGGGTTCGGATGATAACCTGAAGGTGGATTATTAGTCATAGATGCGGTTGGATGGCGGTCTATGTATTATGTTGTAATTCCCAATCAAGTCTCAAAGGAGTCAAGATGGTTAGTATATGCTTGTATGCTTTCTCGATGTTTGCCAATTGCCCCATTGTAATTTGTTCACCCAGCATGTTATCTATCTTAAGGAGAGCCACATCTAGTGAACTATGGACCCCGATCCTTTCTTTTACATACTATCTACAAATTGTTTACTGCTTTGTGTTTACTTTTTGCAAACAATTACTTTCTTCCATTCGATACGTTTAATCCTTTGTTTTCAGCAAAACCGGTGACATTGACAACCTCATCGCAAGTTGGGGACAGAGTTATGTGGTTGTGTTGTGTAGGTCTCCACGTTGCTACTAGCACCGGTAGTGTGCCCTGCCAAGGCTCGGCTAGCAACACCTTTGGGGTGTTTCCTTGCTCCTACTGGTTCAATTAAACCTTGGTTTCTTAACTGAGGGAAACTTACTACTGTGCTCATCATACCTTCCTCTTGGGGTTCCCAACGAGCTCATTAACCATGAGCCAGCATGTATTTTTCTGGCGCTGTTGCCGGGGACTAAAGAAAAAGCTACCACGTCAACAACGCGCCATCAAAGTATTTTTCTAGCGCCGTTGTCGGGGAGTCAAGGACATCTTCACAAGGGGAGTCCCTCATAACCAATCTCTTTACTTTGTTATTTTTGTTTTGCTTAGTTTCTTTTTGTTTTGTTTGCTTGTTTCTTTTTCAAAAACACAAAAAAAATTAGTTTTACTAATTTGCTTTCTTTATCAAAAACACAAAAAATGACTACTCTGGAAAACACTAAGTTGTGTGACTTCACTAGCACCAACAACAAAGATTTTATGAGCACACATATTGCTCCACATGTTCCTGAAGCTACTTTTTTGAGATAAAACATGCTTTACTCAATCTTGTTATGAGAGAACAATTTTCTAGTATTGGTAATGAAGATGTTGCTGCCCATCTAAATAACTTTGTTGAACTTTGTGAGATGCAAAAGCATAGGGATATAGATGGTGATATTATTAAGCTGAAATTGTTTCCTTTCTCTTTGAGAGGAAAAGCTAAAGAATGGTTGAATTCCTTAACTAGGAATAGTATTGATTCTTGGACTAAATGCAAAGATGCTTTCATTGGAAAATACTATCCTCCTGCTAAGATAATATTTATGAGAAGTGAAATAATGAAGTTTAAACAATTTCATAATGAACATGTTGCTCAAGCTTGGGAAAGAATGAAATCTTTGGTTAAGAATTGTACCACTCATGGACTGATTGCTTGGATGATCATCCAAACTTTTTATGCAGGATTGAACTATTCTTGAAGGAACCTATTGGATTCTGCTGCTGGAGGTACCTTTATGACCATCACTTTGGGTGCTGCAACAAAGCTTCTGGATAATATGATGGTTAACTATTCTAAATGGCATACTGAGAGAGCTCCACAAGGTAAGAAGGTAAATTCTGTTGAGGAAACCTCCTCCTTGAGTGATAAGATTGATGTTATTATGTCTATGCTTGTTAATGGTAAAGCCCATATTGATCCAAATAATGTTCCTTTAGCCTCTTTGGTTGCTCAAGAAGAGCAATTTGATGTGAACTTCATAAGAAATAACAATTTTAGCAACAATACCTATGGTAATAACAATTATAGGCCTTACCCTCCTAGTAATACTTATGGTTATAATGGTAAACCTGGATTACCTAGTGAGGGACGAATTTTAGAAGTTGAGAGACCCACTAAAAACTTCATGCAAATGCAATATGAGCAAAATAAAGTATTCACTAAAACTATGGAGGAACAATCTACCATTTTGAAGAACATTAGCCATCAACTTGAGAGTCTGAATAGGGAAATTCCTAGTTTACAATTGAAACTCTCTAATGCTGAAAGGAATATATCATCTTTGTCTGAAGCGCAATCCTCTTTGATTAATAAAATGGCTGTTAAACATGAAACTAATGATAATCCCTTTGCAGCTACTAATGTTATACAAGTAAGATTTGATAAAAATGTTAGACTATTAGCTTAATTAAATGCTAAGTGGGAAAGAGAAGATGAAATTGGTAGAAACATTAGTGTTTCTACTATCACCACCACTAGTGTTGAGGCTAGTAATAGTTCTAATACTTTAGATGATAATTTTGATTTTGATCTTGATGGTTGCAATATCTCTGAAGTTATTAAGTTCCTACAAAAGCTTGCTAAAAGTCCTAATGCTAGTGCTATGAATATGGCCTTTACAAAACACATTACTAATGCTCTCATAAAGATTAAAGAAGAAAAGATGAAACATAAAGCTTCTATTCCTATAAAACAAGAAGATGGTTGGGAACCCATCATTAATATCAAAGTGAATAACTTGGATTTCAAAGCTTTATGTGATCTTGATAGTAGTGTTTCTATTATGCCTAGAAGGATTTATGATATGCTTGATTTGCCTCCACTTGAAGATTGTTATTTGAATGTCCCACTTGATGATAATGCTAAAAATAAACTCATGGGGAGTATTAATGATGTTCTTATTATGGTTAACAATGCATATGTCCCCGTTGATTTCTCTGTTTTCGATGTTGAGTACAATGCTTCTTGTCCTATTACTTTGGGAAGACCTTTTCTTAGAACTGTTGGTGCCATTATTGATATGAAAGAGGCACCATTAAATATCAACTCTCACTCAAGAAAGGTATAGAACACTTCCCTAAGAAGAGAGAGAAGATTTCTTTTGCCTCTCATATGAAAACAGAATTTTCTCTTAATGCTTCTTCATTTTAGAACACTTGATTCTTTCTTGCTTCTTATGCCTAACTTAAAGGAATTAAAGTAAAGTACTTATTGGGAGATAACCCAAAAGTTTTAGATGAGTTTTGGAAGTTATTACCTCAGTAATAACCTATCCTTTTTATTTGCTTTTTGTGCCAAGAGTAACCTCTAATGAGAGAGAAGTAATGATTGGAAAAGTTGCTGTCCCGAAACAGATTTTTGTGCTTCACCGTAAAAATTCGTGTAAAATCGTTGAACGTCCTTTTGAGGCGTGCATTTTTGTGTTTCTGCCCCAGGTTGTTATCTAACTTTCGTTATATCAACACTTTTTGATTTGAGCAACAGAAGGTCTTCGAAAAAATTCGTCTTTACCTGTTGGTCTGTTTTGACAGATTTCTGCCGTTTTCTACATTTGCTTCTTGTTGGTTCCTTTTTGAGTTCTTTTGGGGAATTGAGATTTTTGAGGGAAGTGCTACAGTATCTTGTGTTTTAATGGAAGTTTATTGGTGTTGGAACTGAACCTTAAGACTTATTATCTTAAGTGCACTAATGTTGCTAATTAAGATTGTGTGAAGTTTTGTATGAAGGAAAAATTCCAGGTGTATGAAAGGAATGAGTATGAGATGAAGGATGGACTAAAGCTCAAGCTTGGGGATGCCACGCGTGTCACCCCAAGAAATATCCAAGAAGTACAAGCGTCAAAGCTTGGGGATGCCCAAGGCATCCCCTTCTTCATCAATCAAAATCCCAGGTTTCTTTCAAACGTTTCATTTTTATTGTTTCATGCACAGTTGTGTTGTTCTTGGAGCGTCTTCTTTTTGTTTTCGTTTTGTTTTTTCGTTTTCTTTTGTTTGATTAGTTTGCTGAATAAATTGGTTGGACCCCCTCTTTCATACATTGGTTTTCAAATAGTTTGGTTTGGTTTGGAAAAGAGTAGGAAAAGCTCATGCTTAAGTGGTAAAGAGAGCTTGTTTTTGACATGGCTTATGCTTTGTCATGCCATGCTTTATATTGTTTAGGCTTTATGCTTAGTATTCTTTGTGGTAGAATGACTTGTTATAAACAATTGAGATTGCTTAATGTGCCTTGGATGAATCATGCGTTGTTTTAGCATATTAAAGCATAGAATAGTGGTATTCTCCTTTGATGCTTTATTTGGGTTGACTTGGCGCATGCTCACACCATGTTATGACTATCTCAAATCACCATAAGCCTTAATTATCCTTTAGTTTTGAACTTGTGGTAACACTTTATGCTTTGATCAATGATGTTTTGTCGCTCTGCATGATTATGGCCATTATTGCTCTCTTAGTTTGTCGCTCCCAGTCATTTGCTAGCCTCCACAACCAAGTATGAGTTCCACTCATGCATCCAACTCCCTAAACCAAGTTATTCCAAAGAGTCCACCATACCTACCTACTAGCTTATGCTATTACAAGTATATTCATGCTTTTGTTTACCTTCCAAATTAAACTTGTTATGAGAAAACTAGTGATTAAAGCTCTCACGAACTTGATAGCACACTTTACTTTTCTTGCCCTTAATAAACTTGAACCGTTGTGTCGTCTATGTTGTATATGCTTGCACTTATTTGTTGGGGATTAGCAGAACCATGCTTTCATGGGGAACGCTTTCAACATCGCACTGGTACTTTGTACCTAGTTGATATCATGCTCTTTTGTCTATGGATGTCGTCGGTGTGAAATGAAAGGGGAGCTTGTAAGTCCATGGAGTTATGTATATGTGTTAGAGAAATGCCTGGGCCGCTGGTCTAATCCATGCTGACATGGTGGAAACATGCAGCGTAACCATAATGAGCTGTCTATGAAGCATTCTTCTTATAAAAAAAGAGTCCTACATTGAGAAAAAAGAGAGAAAAAAAGAGATTATGAAAAGAGGAAAGAGAGAAAAAAGCACCATATTCCCATGGTAAATAAGAAGATTGCTGAGATGCTCGTTGTCTGCTTGCCTTGTCATTTTGATATGGGGATTCTTCCGTATCATCGGGCAAGGGGTACCCCGTTGGCGGTTCTCTATGATACACATGTACTTACGATGACAAGAACTTACCGGTGACTAAACTTGAGTAGCATGAGGAGCATCCCTCGTATTCAAGGGACATGAGATTTCTAACTTATACTTTGTCAAGCATGTACACCATAGTTTGTTCACTTTAACCTTAATCACCTTCAAGATGCTTATGATAGGGGCAATGAGAGCTGAAAGCTATAAGTACCATAATTTTTGGAAGCTCTTTATGAGACTTGAATCCCTACTTCCTTCTATGAAGGCCTTTCTTCCACCATTATATTGAGTCTCCACGTTCTATCTTTATGCACTTACTTTGAGAGCATAGTGGCCATTCTTAGTTCTATGTGCATTGTCCCAATACTAGTTGATTGATGCATAACTTGATATTGCTTGTTTTAAACAATTTGTATCTAGTCACTCTTATGAACTTTGAAGGTGTCATATGCCTTTATATTTGCTACTCTATGAGGGACAAGCTGAATACTATTATGCTATGTTTTCTTTATGTGAAAAAACAAACGTCTTGCAAAGCATTGTTATTCATGAATCTTTTGTTTGTGCCCTTTCATGTTGCATCATAGTTTCTTTGCTTATTGCTAGAACTTTGTCTTTCATATTATGATTGAAGTACTATGATCCCAGCTTTGAATGTTTTACAAATACTTTGATCAAGTATATGATCGTGTTGTCACCTCAAAAATTATTCTTTCTTTTTATCACTTACCTACTCGAGGGCGAGCAGGAGTTAAGCTTGGGGATGTTGATACATTGCAAATGTATCTATATTTTTTGATGTTCCATGCTTGGTTTTATCTACTTTCTTGTGTTTTGTCCACACTTTGGAGTACTTTTCATATGATTTCTTGGACTAACCTATTAAATAGAGCGACAGTGCCAGATGCTTGTTTTCTACTATTTTTGGTTCCAGGAAAGTCAGAAAATGAATATTCTCGGAATTGAACGGGACAAAAGACAAAGTCGCTATTTTACCGGAAGGCATCTGGAGCCAGAATACGAGACGGAGCGGGGCCAGGGGCGGCCACGCCACCTGGCCGCGCGGCCAGGCTTCGCCCGCTCCAGGGGGTGGTCTGGCCGACACCAGCACCCCCTCGGCCTCTCCTTCCGCCTATATATTGCCCTCTGGAACAAAACCCTAAGTATCCGATCAAAAATCCACGAAAGATTCTGTAGCCGGCGTCGTCTCCATCCCTAGATCAGGAGGGATCTGAAGCTCTTCCCGGCACCCTGTCGGAGAAGGGAATTCACCCTGGAGGTCTTCTTCATCATCATGCAAGCCTCCGGTGTGATGCGTGAGTAGTTCTTCTCTAGACTACGAGTCCATGTAGTAGCTAGATGGCTGGTTCTCCTCCTTTGTGCTTTCATGTCTAGATCTTGTGAGCTCTATTCATGATCAAGATCATCTATTTGTAATCCACAGATGTTGTGTTTGCGGGGATCCGATGGATTTTGGAATGCTATTTCAGATTGATTATTGATTCTATCATGTCTTTGTTATTTGTGATCTTGCATGCTTTCCGTTGTTAGTAGCCATCTTGCACAAGTAGATGCTAGCAACTCCAAGAGATGGTATTTATGCTCGATAGTGGGTTCATGCCTCTGGTAATCTGGGGAAGTGATAGAAATCTCTAAGGTACTAGATGTGTTGTTGCTACTAGGGAGGAAACAACAATCCTTTGTTCATAGAACAATCGTATTGTTTACATTACACGCAATTCGTAAAGCAATAATCTGTTGCTTGCAACTTAATACTAGAGGGGGTTCGGATGATAACCAGAAGGTGGATTATTAGTGACGAAGGTTTAACTCATCAATGCCCATTGTCATGGATTTGGGTTTTGGAGAAGGTGGATTATTATTGATTCGCAAACAAGCACACAGGGGACTCGAAGATTTACCTAGGTTCAGGCCTCGTAGAGGTCCCTACTCCTGCTTGTCTACTCATGGAATTATCAAAGGAATCGAAGATTACAATGGTGCACGGATGCAATCTGGCGAGGGTTGTGGAAACTAGGGTTGCGTGTGTCCTCCTCGCCGCCCCTCCTAGCCTTTATATAGATAAGCTAGGTCTCGGGTAGCAGGTCGAGTCGGTTACATGTTAGGGTTTTCCCCTTTTAACTTTCTATCTTTAGCTTCTTCTTGTTCTTCAAAAATCAAGAGTCCGTAGGTTACTCGAGGTCTTCATTTGGGCATTGGCGACACCGTGGGCCTCTACGTATTCAGGCCGTATATACCAAGCTCGAGTACCTATAGGGTATACCCATGTCAGTATCCCCCGAGTATCCAGTAGAATCGTAGATTCGACTGGAGACTTTATGAAGCCTTCCGATTGCATGACTGAGTATGTTTTTCGACTGCTCTGTTTATGTCATAGGGATTGTTGATGTGCTTTCCTGATTTAACCGATGTACCGGTATCAGTTAACTACCTTAGGGTAAAACAACTCCATCTACTCAAACTCGAGTCCCCGGACTCGAATTCCAGTTATATGGGTCTTACAGGAGTCGAATTCCAGTTATATGGGTGTGAGCACTCGACGCGTCCGTCAAGGCATGTTCGTCGTACCTGTAGGCACGGATATATTTCTGGTAGTGCGCAGCAGATGCGTTGTCAGGCCTTATTCAGGTTTTATCTTCACGCTGTAAGCGTGGCATCTGAATTTTATCATCGCGGAGACGATTCGGGTGACCCAGGAGATGCAGTCTCTTTGTAGGGAAAAAGTATGAGGCAATGTCGCCATAAACTTTGAGTGTGGATGTTATCAACACATAGTACTTTGTACAAATAATCATAGGGTCGCGACCAGCGCTCCCTATGGGAGTAGCCCCTGAGTGTCTGGTTGAGTCGAAGACTCAGGCAGGGACTAAAAACTTTTGCGACTATTGTCGTCTTTTGTTTGCTTGTTTCAGTCGAATTTGCTTCCGGCGCTCCATATGGGAGTAACCCATGTCCATAGTCGAACCTTTTTTCGAGTGGTTGGGTTTGCTTTGATTATCCATGTTCCTGCAAAAAGAAAAGAAAAATCGTAGGGTGCACGACCAGCGCTCCCTATGGGAGTAGCCCCCGAGTGCTTGGTGGAGTCGAAGACTCGAGCAAGGACTAAAGTAGTCGAGATCTTCTGCGGCATAGTTGTGATGACGTCAGTGCTGACGATTTCATGACCTTAGTTGCCCGCGTGAGCGAGTTTGATGAGACGTGACGAGCGGTGGGTCCCACTCCCTAACTTTGATTTGGCCGGGCATGCGTAATCTTTATTTTAACTGCGTCTCCTCGATTTCTACGCGTAATGGGAGTAGTGGGTGGACGGTTTGCGTTTCAGCTCTTCCATGTGTCAAGGACGATGAATGCCACGCGTCTGGTAGGGTTTTTCTGAGCCGTTGGATTGCATCTTCCAGGGGTTAAGTAGTGACACTTCGACGGTAAAATTCACATATGCTTTCGTTCATCCTTTGCCTTCATCGCCATTGCCGCTGCTCCTCTACTTTCTCTGCGCTCTTGTCTTCCGCGGCGCTGGACCAGCTCCGCACATTTCCCAGCTACTTCCTCTGGTCGCATCACCGCCGCGTAATGGGGAAGAAGAAAGGAGGTGTTGCGGCCGATTCTGTGGCTACCGCTGTTGCGGTGAAGAAGAAAGGCGGCTCTGCCGCTGCGGGCACCAGCACCGCTACCGGCAGGAAGAAGAAGGGCACGGGCACCCGCGTCACGAATGGCGCGTGGCGTCCATCCATCATCAAGTCCTCTGATCTTCGTCTTCTTCGCCAAGATGGAGTGTTGTCCACCGCAGCCGCCGACGTGCGCGTCCCCGGCGGTGAGGTAATCCCCTCTCCTCCTGCTGGTTTTCGAGTGATGTTCCTAGCGTTCATCATTCGTGGCCTCTCGTTGCTCCTGCATCCTTTCTTCAGGGGCCTTCTTTGGTTCTACGGGCTCCAGCTCCATCAGCTGTCCCCCAACTCCATCCTCCATGTAGCTTGCCACATCACCCTCTGCGAGTGCTGGCTCGGTATCGAGCCGCATTTCGGTCTCTTCAAGCGCCTCTTCAAATTGAAACGTCAATCGGCATCTAGTTCTGTAGTCTACGATGTAGGCGGCTGCGGAATCCATGTCGATCCATCTGCCACCTACTTCGCCATCAAGCTGGCGATGTCCGTTCAAGGGTGGAGGGACAAGTGGTTATACGTCCGCGACGAGAAGGCTGATAGAGAACACTTCGGACTCGCACCCTTTGACCCCGTGACGCCGTGCCAGAGGAGGCGCTCCTGGAACAATATGGTCATGCCTGGCGAGTCCGCAGAGACAGATGTGCTGTACGAGCACGTCTGCGACCTCGAGAGTCGCATAGGCAAAGAGGAGGGAGGCTGCACCCTCATTCGCATGTGGCTGCACCGTCGCGTCCAACCCCTGCAAGCCAGGGTCCATCCCATGTTTCAGTGGGCTGGTGCTGACGATGTCACTCGCGTGTCTGCCGATGGCATGTCCGCGAGTGAGGTAGATAAAAGGGTTCGACTGGTCACCAAGTACACCGCCAAGGATGTGCTTCCCAGTGAACCAGTTGTTCCTCCGTTCGATGCTGCCAATCCTCCCCCTGAGGTATAGTTGTGCTACGTAGTAGCTTAGTTTGTTGATTGCTCTCTTCTGTTTCTTTAATTTTGTGCTAATTTGTGATCTGTATGCAGGATTGGGCGGTGTCACCCTGTATGCCTCCTCTTCTTGTGGGGGTTATCCCTCGTGGCTTTGGAAGAGGACGAGTCGGAGTCGACCGTCCCATCTGATGTGGAGGAGGAAGCCCCCGAGTCGGGTAGTCCGGATACCCGCAAGCGCTCGCGCAGCGAGGATTCCGATGCATCGTCTCCTTCGACTCCGGAAGGTGCTGGCGCTGGTGCCGAGTCGCCGATCCCTACCATTCCTATGAGTGTCGTGGCACCCTCTTCTCGCAAGAAGATGTGACTGCCAAAGGAGTCCTCATCAGAGTCGGGGGAGCCAACCTAGCGAACGCGACGCCCCCGACGATGCAGTGGTACTGTGAGGGCCAGTCGACGACCTCAAAGTCGATGCGCTCACGCCGGAAGTTTTTCGGTGTCCCGAAAATGACGTCGAGGTTGATTTTTCCCAAGAGATATACGCCTTTTCCTAGGACGATGCCGTCGAATGTTGTGTCCGAGGCCTCTAGGGAATTTGGAGGGATCCTCATTGCTCGCAAAGTACTCGCGAATATAAGGTTGATGCCGCTTCTGCCGTCCATGAAGATGCGGATCATGTCGAAGCATCCGATTTGCACCTCGAGTATGAGGGGACAATGGCCTGGACGAGGTACTTGAGGCGGATGATCGCGTTTGTCGAAGGTGATGCAGGACTCGCTTCCGCTGAGGTACTCAGTAGTAGATGGTGGCGAGTGTGTGGCCAAGTTAACTTGGCGAGTGATGGCCTTCTGCACCCGATTCGAGGGGCGTCCCTTTTGGATCATCATGGTACCCATGGCCCGTGGGTATGGTTCGCCTCCGTAGTGCTGGTCCGGCGTAGCTAAGTTTGCGGGTGGTCCAGGTGGTGTTGGCGGAGCGCCATGTGCCACGGCGCCTGGAGCGGCTCCGTAGCCTCTTTCGACTGCATTGCGATTCATCCGAACCAATCCCTCGTGTAGCTTGAGGAACTCGCGGCAGTCCTTGAGGAGGTGGCTGGACTTCTTCTTTCCGTCATGCTTGTCGATGTAGAAGTGCACCATACATGGCCTGGACAGTTTGTCTTCAATGGATGTCGCGGGTGCCTCATCACGATTGCGGCGTTGCCACACTTGCGTGGTTTTCCCGGAGTCGCGGTATCCGCTGCTACGGTATCCGCTATTGCGGTTATCGTCACATCTGTCGGCGTAGCTAGCTAGGACCATGTTGACGTCATCGCGGTCATCGTAGATGCGCTTGCGGCGTTTGCCTCGGCGGTCGTGTCTTCGCTCGAGTTCTGCCTCCTCGTCGGAGGGTACGCGATTCTTCACCGAATCTTCTCCATCGGCCCACTGATTCGCGATTTCAATCAGGTGGTCGATGGTCTTGGGCTTTGAGCGGCCCAGCTCCTCCCTGAGCTCTAGGCGGCGGACGCCGCCGTTGAACACGTCAATCGCGCAATTCTCCGAGATGTTCTCTGCGGAGTTCTTGATGATGGACCACCTTTGGATGTAGGAGCGTAGCGATTCGCCCGATCTTTGCTGGCAGCATCTCAGCTCTTTGATTGATGCAGGTCGATCATATGTGACATTGAAGTTGCGCACGAAGCTGTAAACCAGCTCATCCCAACTGCGAATGGATCCGCGTGGGAGGTTGTTGAGCCATGCTCGAGTGGCGCCTTGCAGCTGTAGCTGTAGACATTGCATGGACGTGCTTCGACTGCCGACGTGGAGCCTGATGGAGGAGATGTGGTCCACAACCAGATCTACGGGTCATGTAGGCCGTCAAACTTCGGGTTCTCCAACAAGAGTTTGAACCCCTTGGGCATTCGCTTTTGCCTGATGGACCTGCTGAAGCATATGGCGCCGTAGAGCTCCACATCTTCCTCTTCCGAGTCAGTCGACTGGGCACGTCGCGCCCTTGATTTGTCAATCTTGCGCTACGTGAGGTGGCGCATCATAGTTGTGGTCATGTCGCCGTGAGCGGTGGCGTCGAGACAGGTCGTGACTGTCGTCGCTGGATGAGGGCGAGGAGTAGTGCTTTGCTAGCGCTTTGCCTTTTTTCGGCTCAGGTGTTGGCTCTTTGTCGAGAGAAATCACGATTAGTCCCAAGCCCGCGATCGTAGATCGGTGCATGGCGGCTCGGGGATCTCTAGCTGGTGGCTGGTTGTTGAGGAGGTACATGGTGGCTGCTGTCACCGCGGCTTGTGGCCTCTTGGGGACCACGTTGCCACGTGTATCGACTGTCATAGAGCTTAAGTCGAGGACCTTTGCAGCTTCTATGTGTTCTTGCTCAGTGAGATGGGCCACCCGAGACTGCCTCTTTTTTGCGAGGTACTCGTTGCCCTTTGACGAGGATCCTCCGTGAGAGGAGAGCCCAGCACGTCGAAGGCTCGACTCGTCCGCCGCCTTTTTCGCGCTTCGAGCTGCACGATTGTTTGCGCTTGGCACTTAAATTCCTCCTTTAGGAGCCAATGGTATCCCATCAGAAGTTCTTGCGAGGAACTGGGGGGTAAAGTGTTCCCCCATAGGGCCTCACGGCAGCGAGCCCATTCAAGCTCATAGAGCCTGACCACGACGTGTTCGCCGGTTTGCTCATTGGTTATGGTTGGAGGTTCGATTGCCCCTCCGTTGTTGACGGGGGTGCGATTTCCACCATTGCCGCCGTTCGGCGGGTCGGTTTTGTTGCCACGGTTGCCCATGTTATCGCGATTGGCGGAGGTGTCGCCTGCGTTGATGACGGTGCACATGAAGTGATTGGGGAAGCTGATGCTCCCGCAACTCTCAGATCCGGAGCCGTAGGCTTCATCTTCAGTTGCCAAATCACTCAGATCAGATTCGCGACTGTTGTCGTTGACCGTGTTCTCGACTGTTGTCGGGGTGTTGAGCTCACTAAGGGTGCCGATCAATGGAGGGAACCACGATACTGGGGCAATCCACGGCACCATCGGCTGGTTAGGCATGCGAAGCGTGCCCATCTGACCAACTTGGAATCGGAAGCTCCCGATCGCCAAGCTGATTCCATCGCCTACGGACTAGAAAGCTGGGCGAGTGGCCAGCGTGTGGCCGGTGAAGTCAAATGCGCCGAAGAGCTGGCGAATCTCCGTTCTTGCGAAGTTGTAGACAGAAGTTGATGGGGCCGAAGAAGCCGCAACATCAGCACTCCCACTTCCCACAGACGGCGCCAATTGACGAGGGTTTAACTCATTAATGCCTCGTAGAGGTCCCTACTTCTGCTTGTCTGCTCATGGAATTATCAAAGGAATCGAAGATTACAATGGTGCGCAGATGCAATCTGGCGAGGGTTGTGGAAACTAGGGTTGCGTGTGTCCTCCTCGCCGCCCCTCCTAGCCTTTATATAGATAGGCTAGGTCTCGGGTAGCAGGTCGAGTCGGTTACATGTTAGGGTTTTCCCCTTTTAACTTTCTATCTTTAGCTTTTTCTCGTTCTTCAAACAATCGATAGTCTGTAGGTTACTCGAGTTCTTCATTTGGGCCTTGGCGACACCGTGGGCCTCTACATATTCATGCCGTATATACCAAGCTCGAGTACTTGTAGGGTATACCCATGTCAATTAGTCATAGATGTAGTTGGATGGCGGTTTATGTATAATGGTGTAATGCCCAATGAAGTCTAAAAGGAGTCAAGATGATTAGTATATTCTTGTATGCTTTCTCGATGTTTGTCAATTTCCCCGCTGTAATTTGTTCACCTTGCATGTTATCTATCTTAAGGAGAGACACCTCTAGTGAACTATGGACCTCGGTCCTTTCTTTTACATACAATCTACAAACTATTTACTACTTTGTGTTTAATTTCTACAAACTATTACTTTCTTCCATTCGATACGTTTAATCCTTTGTTTTCAGCAAAACCAGTGAGATTGACAACCTCATGGCAAGTTGGGGACAGAGTTCTGTGGTTGTGTTCTGTAGGTCTCCGCGTTGCTACTAGCACCGGTAGTGTGCCCTGCCAAGGCTCAGCTAACAACACCTTTGGGGTGTTACCTTGCTCCTACTAGTTCGATTAAACCTTGGTTTCATAACTTAGGGAAACTTACTACTGTGCTCATCATACCTTCCTCTTGGGGTTCCCAACAAGTTCATCAACCACGAGCCAGCAGAGAGATATGACCAACAGCTCATCATTTTCGTGTTTTTGGCAGTTTTCATGAGCTATTGCCCATAGTTTTGGGGTTCCAAGGCCCGATATATTTTTGAGAGATATAATAAAACTTGTCATTTATACGTTTTATGGCTGTTGTCATGAGCTATTGCCCAATTTTTGGGGTTCTAGCGAGATTTTACAATGACTGTAAGACCCGATATATGTTTGAGACTAATGACAAAAACTCGTTGTTTTCACGTTTTATGGTTGTTTTTTGAGCTATTGCCCACGGTTTTGGGGTTCTAGGGCGATTCGCATGGCTCGCAAGACACGATACATGTTTGATCGATATGACCAAAAACTCATCATTTTCGTGTTTTATGGTCGTTTTCATAAGTTATTGCCCATAGTTTTGGGGTTTCAGGGTGATTTACAATGACCGTAAGACCCAATAAATGATAGAGAGGTATAACCAAAAGCTCATCATTTTTATGGTTTAGGCTGTTTTCATGAACTATTGCCCATAGTTTTGGGGTTCCAAGGCCTGATATATGTTTCAGAGATATAGTAAAACTCATGATTTTCGTGTTTTATGCCCGTTGTCATGAGCTATTGCCCAAGTTTTGGGGTTCTAGGGAGATTTACAACGACCCTAAGAACCGATATATGTTTGAGTGTAATGATAAAATCTCGTCATTTTCGCGTTTTATGGTCTTTTTTATGAGCAATTGCCCACGGTTTTGGTGTTCTAGGGCGATTGGCATGGCTCCTAAGACCTGATACATGTTTGATCGATATCACCAAAAACTCGTCATTTACGTGTTTTATGGCCGTTTTCAGGAGCCATCGCCCACATATTTGGGGTTTCAGGGCGATTTACAATGATCGTATGACTCGATAAATGTTAGAGAGATATGAACAAAAGCTTGTCATTTTCGTGTTTTATGGTTGTTTTCATGAGCTATTGCCCACACTTTTGGGGTTCCAAGGCCCAATATATGTATGAGAGATATAGTAAAACTCGTCATTTTTTTGCTTTATGGCCGTTGTTGTAAGATCTCACCATAATAAGGTAAGATCCCTGTGATTGCAGTGCTAGTCCCTAGATCGAAATGCTAGGTCCCACAGTTTAAGATGAAGTACACAGAAAAAAAGGTCATTATTACATCGCATATCCAGGAATATAATGGTTCTTACAACTCACTTAGCCCAAGGCTAAGATACTTAAGGTTCACATTACATAGCATAATAATAATAGAGTCTTTTGTCTTCATGCGCCACAGGCAAACATGTCGAGTGTAGACCCGCAACCCTACTCATCATCAGAGTATCCTGCAACATAATAAGTTACAGCCACAAGGGTGAATACATTTGGAATTGTATTGGCAAGTGATACCATAGATACTTAGTATAATCCAACAACTACATGAATATATGGCTAAGTGGGGTTTTGGCTGACTTTGCTAAAAGCTAGTTTAACTTATAGTTTTTGAAGAGTAAGTTTTCTCATTGAAACACTAAGGTACCAATGATAGACATCACTGAACCTCTACCCATGTTCACCCACAAGTTTTAACTTAGAGAAATTGGGATGAGGAGATTATTGAACATCTTCACTGTCTTGAGGCTCAGAAATTGTCCATAACCGGGGACATGGCTAAGTACTTAGTTTTACCCTCTCGAGAGGTGGTGCACTTTCCCCACAAGACTCAACATGCATCGAGACAATACTTTTCAGAAGCAATCCCTCAGACCACCACGGACGCGTTCCATCCTATCACTACTACCACCTTCTGTCTGTCTGGCTAAGTTCTTGCAACTTAGTTGGTCAAGGCAGAGCTCATATGCCATGTGGCTGCACTGGAAGTTTCGTGACAAGAACGTCTCCAATCTCTTTGTTCCTGGGTGGCCATCCACAAGTGTGATACACCAGCTGACCATAGACATGGCCCCTGAGTAACCACTCAACATAATCCAAGCAAGTCCAATTCCACCCAGGTGTTTCATTAATATTAGTTGTTTTCTTAGTCAAACAAAATAATATCTTTCCATACTATCTTGACATGTATTTTCCACCCACGAATTCTAATAGCATGGCTAAGCACTCTAGCATACGAAGTTTTTCAACTAGGAGATACTACCAAGATATAGTCTATAGGGTAGCATAACATAGTATCGTAACATATAAATAATCCTATCATGCTAAGATCTACCAAAACAGCACTAGTGCGATAGTGAAAATAATAGGACATGAGATGAAATATCACTTGCCTTGGTAGCTAGGGGAATAGGTACAATCCTCACAGCAACAAACTTCACAATCCACACAATCTACACAAAGAACAATACAACAACAATAATTCAATCAATAAAACATTACAAAAATATGAATGCATGCAAAATGCAATGCTATGATCACAACTCTATAACTTACAGAGTCTACAGTACAGAGGTTAAAATACCTCATCTAAAGGCATAAGAAATACCCCAAAACAATTTATGGAACAATTTTTATGAGCAAAAATACTCCTAAAAAGGTTCTATCTATAATTCCAATTTTTCAGAAGCAAAAGTGTGAAACAAGGCCTCTATAATAAAGGTATTATTTTTATGAATCCATAGACCCCAAATTTGCATTTTTCTGAATTGTGGATCAAAAGTTATTGAATTTCTTAGTTTAATACAAAATCTGTCTAATTTTCTATTTAAACAAATAACCTGGGCGACGTGGCGCAATCTCATTGGCCCGTACCGGTTCGGTCGGATCGACTGCTGAGGACTGTTGGATCTTAAGTGATAAACAGACGGATCGGATTAGCCCGTACCGCTTCGTCCTCGATCTAATCCTAGCCGCAGACAAAAGATCTAACGGTCCCTGGTGGCCTGGCCGGACACGGGCGGGGCTGACCAGCTGCGTGCGGCGGCGGAGCGTCGGCCGACGGTGTTCCGATGGTTCTACAGGGGAGGGGAGTCCGTGGACACGTACCAGAGGTCGAGGAGGTCATAGCGGTCTCGATGGAGGTCACGGTGGCGTGGGGGTGCTCTGGCTCGGCCTCGATCCCTCGCCGGAGTTGCGTCGATGGCGGAGCTCGCGGCTTTTAGTCGGAGACGATGGCCTGGGGCTCGGACAAGCAAGCAAGGGGGTCAGTGAGACGCGCCCAGACAGCATGGTCTAGCAGAGGTCAAAAAAGGGCGGCGGAAACCCTACCTTCACCGGAAAAAGCGATGGACGGCGGCGGCAGAGGGGGTTCGCCAGAGTTGCTCGCATCGTCGACCTGGGGCAATAGAAGGCATGCGGCCGGGATTAAAACACGCGCCAGGTCACGGCAAATAATACAGGGCAGAGAGGAGGGTGCGGCGTGGCCGAGGCTCACCGGAATTGTCGCCGGAGTAGCTTCGGACGATGGCGGTTTGAGGTGGCAATTGGGGAGCCTGGGGCTCTCCAGGGGCAGTGGCTAGGGGAATCTATCGAGGAGGGGAGAGCTTTAAGAAGGGGCAGTGGTGATTGCGATTTAATCACTGTAACGCTTGAATTCAACCGGACTTGGTAACGGTAGAGGAGGAGAGGGGGTGTCGGCCGTTCGCGTGGAAGACGCTGAGGTGGCGTCGACGTGGCGTGGTGCCAGGAGGTAAGTGGGTGGGGGTAAGTAGAAGGGGTGTGGGAAAAATACAGAGAGGGGAGAGGGAGGCTCGGGTGGGCTGGTTGGGCCGGTTTGGGCCAAAAGGCCAGAATACTACTGCTTTTTAAAATCCGTTTCCCTCCTTTTCTTTTTCTTTTAGAATTTCTTTTCTAGGTTTTTTTGACTTTAGCAAAAGTGCTCCAAAAAGTCTCTAAATTTCACCAAATTTTTGGAGGACAAACCTAATGCAAGGTAGTACATGCCATGATGATATGAATGCAATGATGATGATTTTCAGATGAAAATTTTGGGATGTTACAAATCTAACCCCCTTAAGATGAATCTCGCCCTCGAGATTCGGGTTGGCTAGCAAATAGGTGAGGGTGATCTCTCCGAAGTTCATCCTCTCGCTCCCATGTTGCTTCTGATTCAGTGTGATGGTTCCACTGCACTTTGCAGAATTTTATTGTCTTGGTACGGGTAATTCTTTCTGCTGTCTCCAGAATCTTAATAGGTTTCTCTTCATAAGTGAGATCATTCTCTAGCTGAACTTCCTCTAATGGTATAGTGTCTTTCAACGAAGTTTCTTCCATCTCTGGGTGACACTTTTTGAGCTGACTGACATGAAATACATTATGAACTGCTGACAGAGATTCTTGTAATTCTATCTCGTATGCCACTTCTCCTTTGCGGCTCAAAATCTTGAAAGGTCCTACATAGCGTGGTGCTAATTTTCCTCTGATTCCAAATCTCTTCACACCACGAAGTGGTGATACCCTGAGGTAAGCTCTATCACCAACCTCATAGGTAACCTCTCTACGTTTTTGATCGGCATAGCTCTTTTGCCGAGATTGGGCTACCTTTAGCCTATCCCTTACCATCTTGACTTTCTCTTCAGCCTCCTTGATTAGGTCTGGCCCGAACAAATTTCTTTCTCCTACTCCATTCCATAGCAACGGTGTGGTACACTTCCTTCCATAAAGGAATTCAAATGGAGCCATTTCTATGCTTGATTGATAGCTGTTATTGTAGGAAAACTCTGCGTATGGTAGACTTTCATCCCAACTAGATCCATAATCTAACACATGCTCTTAGCATATCTTCCAATATTTGATTGGTCCTTTTTGTCTGCCCATCAGTTTGTGGATGAAATGCAGTGCTGAATTCTAATCGAGTTCCCAATGACTCGTGAAGTTGTCGCCAAAAGTGCAAAGTGAATTGAGTTCCTCTATCAGGCACGATACTCTTAGATACACCATGCAAACATACAAGTATATTCATGTATATCTTGGCTAGCTTTGCACTTGTATAAGTGGTCTTCACTGGTATGAAATGGGCCACTTTTGTCAAGCCGTCAACGCTAACCCATATAGAATCGTATCCAGATTTAGTCCTTGGCAGTCCGGTGATAAAATCCATACCCATGTTTTGGACTTGGGTTTTGGAGAAGGAGGGAGCGCTGGAGACATCTATCGGCTAGCAAACAAGCACACAGGGGAGAAAGATTTACCCAGGTTCAAGCCTCGAAGAGGTCCCTACCCCTGCTTGTCTGCTTGTGGAATTATCCAAGGAATCGAAAGTTACAATGGTGCGCAGATGCAATCTGGCGAGGGTTGTGGAAACTAGGGTTGCGTGTGTCCTCCTCGCCGCCCCCTCCTAGCCCTTATATAGGTAGGCTAGGTCTCGGGTAGCAGGTCGAGTCGGTTACAAGTTACGGTTTTCCCCTTCAAACTTTCTATCTTTAGCTTCTTCTTGTTCTTCAAGCAATCGAGAGTCCGCAGGTTACTCGAGTCCTTTCATCTAGGCCTTGGCGACACCGTGGGCCTGTACGTATTTGGACCGTATATACCAAGCTCGAGTACCTGTAGGGTATACCCATGTCAGTAGCCCCTGAGTGTCCAGTGGAATCGCAGATTCGACTGGGGACTTTTTTGAAGTCTTCGAGTGCCTGAATGAGCACATTTCGACTGCTTTTATTTGTGTCATAGGGATTGTCGATATACGTTCCTGATGTAACTGAAGTATCGGTATCAGTTAACCACCTTAGGGTGAAACAATGCAATCTACTCGAACTCGAGTCCCCGGACTCGAATCCGGAAAAGTGCTGGTGTAATTCGACTCAGGCCGCGGAGGTCTTACAGGAGTCGAATTCCAGTTATATGGGTGTGAGCACTCGACGCGTCCGTCAAGGCATTTCATCGTACCTGTAGGCACGGATACATTTCTAGTAGTGCGTAGCTAAATGTGTTGCCAGGCCTTATTCAGGTCTTACCTTCACGTCGTAAGCGCGACATCCGAATTTTATCATCGCGGAGACGATTCGGGTGACCCAGGAGACGCAATCTCTGTGTAGGGAAAAATTATGAGGCTGTGTCGCCACGAGCTTCGACTGCGGATGTTATCAACACACAGTTTTCTGTATAAATAATCATAGGGTGCGCGACCAGCGCTCCCTATGGGAGTAGCCCCTGAGTGCCTGGTTGAGTCGAAGACTCGGCCAGGGACTAAAGAATGTTTGCGACTGCTGTCGTCTTTTGCTTGCTTGTTTCAGTCAAATTTTTCCAGTGCTCCCTATGGGAGTAACCCATGTCCATAGTTGAATCATATTTCGAATGGTTTGGGTTTGCTTCTGGTTGTCCATGTTCCTTTAAAAGAAAAGAAAAAATTGTAGGGTGCGCGGCCAGCGCTCCCTATGGGAGTAGCCCCCGAGTGCTTGGTAGAGTCGAAGACACTAGCAAGGACTAAAGTAGTCGAAGTTGTCCGCTGCATAGCTCTGATGATGGCAGTGCTGACGCTTGTATGATCTCAGTTGCATGCGTGAGTGAGTTTGACAGGACGTGACGAGCAGTGGGTCCTACTTTCTGACTTTGATTTGACTGGGCGTGCGTAATCTTTATTTTAACTGTGCCTCCTCGATTTCCGTGCATAACGGGAGTAGTGGAGGGACGGTCCGCGTTTCCCCTTCTCCACGTGTCCAACGCGATGTGTGCCACGCGTCGAATAGGGTTTTTCTGAGCTATTAGATTGCATCTTGCAGGGGTTAAGTAGCGGCGCTGCGGCGGTAATTTTTCCCATCTGTTCTCATTCATCCTTGCTGCCATCGCCATTGTTGTTGCTCCTCTGCTTTTCTCTGCGCCCGTTCCTCCACGACGTTGGACCAGCTCCGTTCGTTTCCGAGCTACTTTCTTTGCTCGCATCGCCGTCGTGCAATGGGGAAGAAAAAGGGAGGTGCTGCCGCTGATTCTGCGGCCACTGTTGCCGCGGCGAAGAAGAAGGGCGGCTCCGCCGCTGCGGGCACTAGCACCGCCGCCGGCAGGAAGAAGACGGTCGCGGGCACCCGCATCACGAATGGTGTGTGGCGCCCTTCCATCATCAAGGCGTCTGATCTCTGTCTTATTCGCCAAGAGGGAGTGCTGTCCGCTGCAGTCGCCGATGCGCGCATCCCCAGCGGTGAGACCATTCCTGCTCCTCCCGCTGGTTTTCGAGTGATGTTTCTTGCATTCATCATTCGCGGTCTTTCCTTGCCTCTTCACCCCTTTTTTAGGGGTCTTCTTTGTTTCTACGGGCTCCAGCTCCATCAGTTGTCCCCAAATTCGATCCTCCACATCTCTTTCTTCATCACACTCTGCGAGTGCTGGCTCGAAATCGAGCCACACTTCGGCCTCTTCAAGCGCATCTTCAAATTGAAGCACCAGTCTGCATCTGGCTCTTTAGTTTACGATGTAGGTGGTTGCGGAATCCATGTCGACCCATCCGCCACCTACTTCGACATCAAGCTCACGGCGTCTGTCCAAGGGTTGTGGGTTCAAATGGTTCTACATCCACGATCAGAAGGCCAATGGTGAGCACTTTGGACTCGCTCCCTTCGATCCCGTGACGCCGTGCAGGAGGATGCGCTCCTGGAAGAACGTTGTCATGCCTGGCGAGCTCGTGGAGACAGACATGCTATATCAACGCGTATGCGACCTCGAGAGTCACATAGGAAAAGAGGAGGGAGGATGTCCTCTCATCCGCACTTGGCTGCGCCGTCGCGTCCAACCCCTGCAAGCCAGAGTCCACCCCATGTTTCAATGGGTTGGCGCTGATGATGCCACTCGCGTGTCTGCCGATGGCATGTCCGCGAGTGAGGTGGACAAGAGGGTTCGACTGGTCACAAAGTACACCATCAAGGATGTGCTTCCCAGTGAGCCAGTTGTTCCTCCCTTTGATGCTTCGAATCCTCCTCCTGAGATATAGTTGTGCTACGCAGTAGCTTATTTTGTTGATTGCTTTTCTGTTGCTTACTTGTTTGTTTGCTGAATTTCTTTGTCTGTACGCAGGATTGGGCGGTGTCGCCTTGTATGCCCCCTCTCCCTGAGGGGATTATTCCTCACGAAGCCCTAGAAGAGGATGAGTCTGAGTCGACTGTCCCTTCTGATGTGGAGGAGGAAGCCCCCGAGTCCGATAGTCCGGATACTCGCAAGCGTTCGCGTAGCGAGGATTCCAACGCGTCGTCTCCCTCGACTCCTGAAGGTACAGGCGTTGGTGCGGAGTCGCCAATTCCTGCCATTCCTGTGAGGGCTGTGGCACCGTCTTCTCGCAAGAAGATGCGGTTGCCCAAGGAGTCTTCGTCGGAGTCGGTGGAGGCCACATTTGATTTTGACAAGTTTGACTGGTAAGTTTCTGTTGTGCCTTTGCTGGCTTGTCCCAGAATTTGCCCTTTCTCAATGTAGGTTTTATCTTGTAGTCAAGAGGCGTCGTCATCTTCTGGCGACGTCCAATTTTTGAAGGAATCAGGAGTCGCGACCTCAAGGGCCAAGAAAGAGGTCGAGCGCGCTCCTTCCCCTCCATTGGCGGCCCACTCCAGGCACAACTCTTCCAGTTCTCCTCGTGGAGGAGAACATCGAATGGTTGCCCGGATGGGGGTACAGCAGACATCTTCGGAGTCACTAGAGGACCATCTAAGTATAGCTTTTATTCTTTTTAGTATAGCAGTTGACGCATCTGTTACCTCTGTTGATTCCTTGTTTGTGTGACAGCTCCTTGTGAAGGAAGCCACGCACTTGGTAGAACAAGTGATGGCAATGGGCCACCAGCATGCAATGCTGGAGACGCGTCACCGCGTGGTTGAAAGTGAGTGTTCTACACTTTTGTCTTCTCCTTTTGATATAGTCGACTGATAATCAACTTTAGCTTGTCGTGTAGCTGAACATAATGCCTTACTGCGTAACGCCGCCACCTTGGAGAAGACACTTGTCGCGGCTGTGAAGGTTCACGACAAGGCAATCGCAGCGCGTGACGAGGCGCGGAAGCGTGAAGAGGATCTGCGTGCCTCCTTCGCGGCCAGGGAAAAGTTGTTCGAAGAACAACTGTTTTCAATCGCCAAGGCTCTCTCAAGTACTTTTGCTTGTGGATATTGTTATCCTTCTCTGCTTCTAATGTTGTTGCTGGTGGCGCTGATGTTTTTATCCATGTGTGGGTTTATGTACAGATGCTGGCGATTTAGGCTTCGACCTGCAGGCCCTTCGTCATGATGATGCTCTAGCGGGTGCGCTATCGGCAGTCGAGGACCGTAGCGCCGCCGTCCAGGATATGCTTTCCAAGGCCAAGGGCACCCTCAGTCGCCTCCGGGAGGAGTTGATGCCCAAGGCGGAGCTGATCGATAATATGGATGAGCTGGTTGAGTCGCTCGCCGAGGGTGTGCCTTCCAGCTACAAGAATTCACTCCGCGCGACTGGCGCGTCCATGTCGCTCGCCATGGTGCAGGCCCATGGCATCGAGATTGATCCTGCCGCGGTGTCAAAGGCGATGCCTGTTGGCGCGGACGGTCAGCAGCTAGTCATCGCTCCTTTCGCGACTGCCTGTGGTAGATATGGGCATCATTTGATAAATACTGTTGCGAAGTACTCTTTGGAGCTCCAACGTGCCAAGAAGGCGGGGAAAGCTTCGGCCTCAGGGGTCGGCGGAAAGTGAGTGGCGTCTGACACTGCCATGGACTTGATGAAGCCCCCGAAGCCGTCAAAGTCGAAGAAGCTAGCTGCTCCTTAGTTAGCTTTTGTAATAGTTGATTAGTTTATGTCCTTTTGTTTAAGAACATGCCTGCTGGCGAGTGTATCTGTTGATACTTATGCTTGTCTTGAATGCATCTAACCCTTTTGTCTTTGTGTTGATTTGGTCATCTTATTTGCTTCTATGTTGACGTGTGGTAGGGTACATCAAGTGATCCTATGAGGGGAAACCAGGACTCGCCAACTCTTGATGATACCGTGGCACCGCCGCGCTCCAGGGTAGATGAGCTATCCTTGCTTTCGCGACTGCATGATCACGTGAAGCAGCTGGAGCGTGAGTTGCCCGTGCTCCGCGGTAATGCAGACGTGTGCAAGTTGAAGGCGGAAAAAGCCGCCGCCCGAGAGCAATATCTGCTTGGCGAGGTGACGCAGCTGGGTGACCAATTCAAGTGTTAGTTTGCTTGTTCTCATCTTTTCCTTTGTAGTCACTCGCAGTGGTACGTTGTACTCATGCTGTTGGTGCTGCTTCGTGTAGTTGTTAGTGCGCGTCATCCGCAGGAGGAGAAGGATAGAATTGCCATTCGCCTGCATGATCTTACCCATGAGCAACTTCAAGAGAGTGGATACTTCTGGGTAGATCATGATCGTGCGAATGCGCTGGCGACCCTGCAGGATCGTGCCTCGCGAGTGCTGCTCTTTCTGAAGAAGTCGCAATCATGCTTGAAGAACATTAATCGGGCGATGTTCCCGCTGGATGATACTCCATCAAGCTTGCTGGCCCTCTTAGCCAAGTTTCAAGATATGTCCGCGGTTCGCGAATGCGTGACGCAACAGTTGGTGGCCGGTGCTAAGGCTGCTTTGTCAATGGTGCGACTACACAGGCCTGACGTGGATGTTGTGGAAATTGCGTCTGGGCCACCTGCGACACCAGCAGGTTCTGCTTGGAATATGGTGCCGTACTATCAGGCGGTGGACCGCCCAGCGAAAGAGATCGTCGACTTTTTCGAGAAACAAACCAACGTTCTTCTGCTGGAATAATAGCCAAGTTTGTATCCTGCACATAAATGTACTTGTGTTGTAAAGTTCGTATAAATGTTGTAGATAATTTATTTGTCGAATGCGTATAAAGAGCTTTTGTTAGTATGAAGTGAGTGGCACTATGCGAGTCCTTTTCGTTAGCCTGGTCATGTTTGTATCTGAGTCCCTTGTCAACCTGTCAGGTGCGTGCAGCTGGGTTGATGTTTTGTTAAGGGTTTCGATTGATGTACCAGCTACTCAGGATATCGCGTTTTGGTTCGAAGAACAGATGTGTACAGGGTGGCGCAGCCCCCGAGTATATAAATTGGGAAAGTAAAGGAGAACTCAAAGTTTTGGGGCACTTAGCTTTATTTATTCAAAGAACAGTGCGAGGTACAATGTGTGGCTAAGTAGCCTTGACTGAGTAGCCTTATTTGCAATGTGAAAGTAAAAACGACTAAGGGTAGAAGCATCGCAGCTGTGCGACGTTCCAGGGGTTGGAGTATGCGACTCCTGTCTCTAAATCTTGAAGGCGATAGGCGCCACCTGGGATTACTTCTGTAATCACGTATGGTCCTTCCCAGGGGGACTCGACCTTGAGATGCCCCTGCTGCTTCAGTCGCAGGACCAGGTCACCTTCGACGAAGGATCTAGGGCGAAGCCTCCTACTTAGGTAGTTGCGTAGGTTCTGCTGGTAGATCGTGGATCTTTCTGCGGCGATTTCCCTTGCTTTGTCAAGGAGGTCGACAGAGTCTTCGATTGAGAGGGATGACTCCTGCTCGCATTAGGCCACCACGCGTGGCGCCTTGTATCGTACTTCGGCGGGTAGCACTGCCTCTGCTCCGTGCACCATAAAGAATGGCGTGTAGCCCGTGGCGCTGTTTGGAGTTGTACGTAGGCTCCAGAGTATGGATTGCAGTTCATCCCGCCAGCAACCCGCGGCTTGTTCGAGTGGTCAGAGGAGTCGCTTTTGGATGCCGCTGCAGACGAGCCCGTTTGCTTTTTCCACCTGACCGTTGGTCTGTGGATGCGCTACTGAGGCGTAGCTGATGTTGATCCCCAGGTTCTCGCAGAATTCTTGGAACTCCTTGGATGTGAAGTTTGTCCCGTTGTCGGTGATGATGTTGTGCGGCACTCCGAAGCGGTAGACGATGGACTCGAAGAACTTGACTGCGTTGTTCCCTAATTGGTTGGTCACTGGCATAGCTTCAATCCATTTGGTGAATTTGTCAACTGCGACTAAGAGGTTGACGTAGCCTCCTCGTGAGGACCTTGGGAGTTTTTCGACCATGTCGAGCCCCCATTGTGCGAAGGGCCAGGCCAATGGGATTGGCCGTAGCTCCGCGCCCGGTGCGTGCGGCTTGTCCGCGAATCGCTGGCAAGCGTTGCATTTTTGGACGATGTCCTTGGCATCGTGCATGGCCGTAGGCCAGTAGAATCCAGCTCGTAGAGCTTTTGCAACAAGGGCGCGACTGCCGGCGTGGTGCCCGCAGGTCCCTTCATGGATATCAAGGAGAACTGCTTTTCCACCAGCCAGAGAGACGCATCGTTGGAGTACTCCCGTGATGTTGCGTTTATACAGTTCACCATTGATAACGGTGAATGCCTTGGATCGCCGCGCGATGTGCCGTGCTTCTGTCGGATCGTCCGGTAGCCTCTTGCTGGGGAGGTAAGTGATGTACGGCTGCGTCTAGGATTGTTCAATCATCATGACGCTCATGGGTCCCTCAAGTCCTGTGTCTAGCTCCAAGTCATCGAGTGTTGTTGGCTCATTGGGTGGCGTAGCCCCCGAGTCCATTGTTGCGCTTGTTTTCTTCTTTGCGGCCTTTGGCTTGATGGAGCGTTCGCATATGCGCTCGAGAAATACCCCAGGTGGTATGGGGGCACAGGTAGAGCCTATGTTGGCGAGTGCGTCCGCCTCTTCATTGCTTTCGCGGCCTACGTGTCGTAGCTCGCAACCATCAAAGTCTCCCTCGAGTGTATCATAGAGGTCACGGTACGCGATCATGTTGTCGTTCAGTGCGTCGCACTCATGCATTGTTTGGTTGACGACCAACTTGGAGTCGCCGTATATGATGAGCCTCTTAGCACCGCAGGCTTTTGCCATCCTCATCCCGTGCAACAGGGCCTCGTATTCAGCCTCGTTGTTTGAGGCTGTGAACTGCATTCGCAGGATATACATCAGCTTCTTTGTGTGCGCAGATGAGTCGAAGGAGAGATCAGGTGAGCTTGGCCTGCTCAGGGGAGGCAGGCTGCTGTCTGTCGTCTCCTTCAATCTCGCGAGTTCCTCCTGCATGCCGAAGGACTAGGAGATTCTACTGAATTCCCTGTCGCAACTGTCAGATCGTTCAAAGCTCCCGTTGATCGTGATGACGCCATTGGGACCTGGCATTTTCATCTGTAGGTAGGCGTAGTGGGGCACTACCATGAACCTAGCGAACGCGACGCACCCGAGGATGAAGTGGTACTCTGAGGGCCAGTCGACGACCTCGAAGTCGATGCGCTCGCGCCGGAAGTTTTTCGGCGTGCCAAAGATGACGTCGAGGTTGATTTTCCCCAGGGGGTATATGCCTTTCCCTGGGACGATGCCATGGAACGTTGTGTCTGATGCCTCCAGGCAGGTTAGAGGGATTCTCATTGCTCGCAAGGTACTCGCGAATATGAGGTTGATGCCACTTCCGCCATCCATGAAGACACGGCTCATGTCGAAGCCTCCAATTTGCGCCTCGAGTACGAGGGGAAAATGACATGGACGGGGTATCTGAGGCGGGTGGTCGCGCTTGTTGAAGGTGATGCATGACTCGCTTCCACTGAGGTACCCAGTGGTGGATGGTGGCGAGTGCGTGGCCAAGTTGACTTGGCGAGTGATGGCCTTCTACACCATGGTGCCTTCTACAGCATGGAGGGGCGTCCCTTTTGGATCATCATGGTGCCCATGGCCCGTGGGTACGGTTCGCCTCCGTGGTCTTGGTCCGGTGCGGCTCCGTTCGGGGGTGGCCCAGGTGGTGGTGGTGGTCCGCCATGTGCCACGGCGCCTGGAGCGGCTCCGTAGCCTCTTTCGACTGCATTGTGGTTCATCCGAACCAATCCCTCGTGTAGTTTAAGGAACTCGCGGTAGTCCTTGAGGAGGTGGCTGGACTTTCTCTTGCCATCATGCTTGTCGATGTAGAAGTGTATCGTGCATGGCCCGGACAGTTTGTCCTCAATGGAGATCGCGGGTGCCTCATCGCGAGTGCGGTGTTGCCATACTTGCATGGTTTTCCCGGAGTCGCGGTATCCGCCGCTACGGTATCCGCTGTTGCGGTTATCTTTGCGTCTATCGGCATAGCCGGCCGCGACCATGTTAACGTCGCCGCGGTCATCGTAGATGCGCATGCGGCGCTTGCCTCGGAGGTCGCGTCTGCGTTCGAGTTCTGCCTCCTCGTCGGAGTGAGCGCGATTCTTCACCGAATCTTCTCCATCAGCCCACCGATTCGTGATCTCCATTAGGTGGTCGATGGTCTGAGGCTTTGAGCGGCCCAGCTCCTCCCTGAGTTCCAGGCGGTGGACACCACAGTTGAATGCATCAATCGCGCGGTCTTTCGAGATGTTCTCCACGGAGTTCGTGATGATGGACCACCTTTCGATGTAAGAGCGCAGCGATTCGCCAGATCTTTGCTGGCAGCATCTCAGCTCTTCGATTGATGCGGGCCGCTTGTATGTGCCCTTAAAGTTGCGCACGAAGCTGTAAACCAGCTCATCCCAGCTGCGAATGGATCCGCGTGGGAGGTTATTGAGCCATGCTCGGGCGGCGCCCTGCAGCTGTAGCTGCAAGCATTGCATGGCAGTGCTTCGACTGCCTCCGTGGAGTCTGACGGAGGATATGTGGTCCTCCAGCCAGATCTTGGGGTGATGTAGGCCGTCAAACTTTGGGTTCTCCGATGGGAGTTTAAACCCTTTAGGCATTCGCTTCTGCCTAATGGATCTGCTGAAGCATCTGGCGCCGTAGAGCTCCCCATCTTCTTCTTCCGTGTCAGTCGACCGAGCACGTCATGCCCTCGATTTGTCGACCTTGCGCTGCGTGAGGTCGTCGCGTGCATCGTAATCACGACCGTGTCGCCATGAGCGGCCACACCCAGACAGGTCGTGACTGTCATCGATGGATGAGGGTGAGGAGTGGCGCTTTGCTAGCGCTTTACCCTTTTTGGGTCTGGTGTTGGCTCCTTGTCGAGGGCGGCCTCGATTAATCCCAAACCCGCAATTGTAGATTGGTGCATGGCAGTTCGGGGATCTCCAGCTGGCGGCTGGTTATTGAGGAGGTACATGGTAGCTGCTGTCACCGCAGCCTGCGGCGTCCTGGGGACCACGTTGCCTCTCGTGTCGACTGTCATAGAGCCGAAGTCGAGAACTTTGGCAGCTTATATGCGTTCTTGCTCGGTGAGATGAGCCATCCGCGACTGCCTCTTCTTGGCGAGGTACTCGTTGCCTTTCGAGGAGGATCCTCCGTAGGAGGAGAGCCCAGCGCGATGAAGGCTCGATTCGTCCGCTGCCTTTTTACGCGCTTCAAGTTGCGCGATTGTCCACAGTTGGCACTTGAATTCTTCCTTCAGGAGCCAGGGGTAGCCCATCAGCAGTTCTTTTGGGGACCCGAAGGGTAGAGGTGTGCCTCGTAAGGCCTCGCGACAGCGATCCCACTCTTGCTCGTTAAGCTTGATTACGACGCGTTCACCGATTTGCCCATTGATTATGCTGGGAGGTTCGACTGCTCCTCCATTGCTGGCGGGGGCGCGATTGCCACAGTTGCCACCATTGCCACCGTTACCGGCGTTGGGTGGATCGGTGCCATTACCAAGGTTGCCACCGTTACCACGATTGGCAGCGGTGTTGCCTGCGTTGATGACGGCGCACATCAAGTGATTGGGGAAGCTGTTGCTTCCACAACTTTCAGATCCGGAACCATAGGTTCCATCTTCAGTGGCGAGATCGCTCAGATCAGAGTTGCGATTGCTATCGCTGACCGTATTTTCGACTGCTATCGGGGCGTTGAGCTCGCTGAGGGTGCCGATCGATGGAGGGAACCATGATGTTGGGGCAATCGCCGGTGCTGTCGGCTAATCGGGCATGCGAAGCGTGCGCATATGGCCAACTTGGAAGTGGAAGCTCTCGATTGCCAGGCTGATTCCGTCGCCTACGGACTCGAAGGTCGGGAGAGTGGCCGGCGTGTGGACAGTGAAGTTGAACGCGCCGAAGAGCTGGCGAATATCCGATGTTGCCGAGTTGTAGCTCGCAGTTGATGGGGCCGAAGAAGCCGCAACATCAGGACTCCCTTTTCCCACAGACGGCGCCAATTGATGAGGGTTTAACTCATCAATGCCCATTGTTATGGACTTGGGTTTTGGAGAAGGAGGGAGCACTGGAGACATCTATCGTCTAGCAAACAAGCACATAGGGGACAAAGATTTACCCAGGTTCAGGCCTCGAAGAGGTCCCTACTCCTGCTTGTCTGCTCGTGGAATTATCGAAGAAATCGAAAGTTACAATGGTGCGCAGATGCAATCTGGCGAGGGTTGTGGAAACTAGGGTTGCGTGTGTCCTCCTCGCCCCCCCTCCTTGCCCTTATATAGGTAGACTAGGTCTCGGGTAGAAGGTCGAGTCGGTTACAAGTTAGGGTTTTCCCCTTCAAACTTTCTATCTTTAGCTTCTTCTTGTTCTTCAAGCAATCGAGACTCCGTAAGTTACTCGAGGCCTTTCATCTAGGCCTTGGCGACACCGTGGGCCTGTACGTATTTCGACCGTATATACCAAGCTCGAGTACCTGTAGGGTATACCCATGTCATAGGGAGATTTACAATGACTGTAAGACCCGACATATGCTTGATCTATATGACCAAAATCTCATCTTTTTCGCATTTTATGGTCATTTTTGTGAGCTATTGCCCACGGTTTTGGGGTTCTAGGGCGATTGGCATGGCTCGTAAGACCCGATACATGTTTGATCATTATGACCAAAAACTCGTCATTTTCGTGTTTTATGGCCGTTTCCATGAGCTATTGCCCACTGTTTTGGGGTTCCAGAGCGATTTACAATGACCGTAAGACCCGATAAATGTTAGAGAGATATGAACAAAACTCATCATTTTCGTGTTTTATGGTTGTTTTCATGAAGTATTGCCCACAGTTTTGGGGTTCCAAGGCCCAATATATATTAGAGAGATATAGTAAAACTCGTAATTTTTGTGTTTTATGGCCGTTGTCTTGACCTATTACCCAAGTTTTGGGGTTCTAGGTAGATTTACAACGATCGTAAGACCCGATATATGTTGGAGAGTAATGACAAAAAACTCGTTGTTTCCACGTTTTATGGCCTTTTATGAGCTATTGTCCATAGTTTCGGGGTTCTAGGGCGACTGGCATGGCTCGTAAGACCCGACACACGTTTGAGAGATATGACCAAAAACTTGTCATTTTCATGTTTTATGGCCGTTTCATATTCTATAGCCCATAGTTTTGGAGTTCCAGGACAATTTGCAACGACCGTATGACCCTATAAATGTTTGATCGATATGACCAAAAATTCGTTGTTTTCACGTTTTATGGTCTTTTTTATGAGCTATTGCCCACAGTTTTTGGTATCTAGGGTGATTGGCATGGCTCGTAAGATGCAATACATGTTTGATCAATATGACCAAAAACTCGTCATTGTCCTATTTTATGGTTGTTTTTCATGACCTATTGCCCATAGTTTTGGGGTCCAGAGAGATTTACAATGACTGTAAGACCCAATAAATATTAGACACATCTGACCAAAAGCTCATCATTTTTGTGTTTTAGGCTATTTTCATGAGCTATTGCCCACAGTTCTGGGGTTCCAAGGCCCAATATATGTTTGAGAGATATAGTAAAACTCGTCATTTTCCCGTTTTATTGTCATTGCTATTGCCCAAGTTTTGAGGTTTTTAGAAGATCTACAATGACCGTAAGACCCGATATTTGAGACTAATGAGAAAACTCGTCGTTTTCGTGTTTTTGGTTGTTTTTATGACCTCCTTCCCATAGTTTTGGGGTCCCAGGGCGATCAACATGGTTTGTAAGACCTGATACATGTTTGAGAGATATGACCAAAAATTCGTATTTTGGCATTTTATGGTTGTTTTCATAATCTATAGCCCATAGTTTTGGAGTTCTGGGGAAACTTGCAATGACCGTATGACCCGATAAATGTTTGATCAATGTGACCAAAAACTCGACATTTTCGCGTTTTATGGTCGTTTTTATGAGCTATTGCCCATAGTTTTGTGGTTCTAGGGCAATTGGCATGGCTCGTAAGACACAATACATGTTTGATCGATATGACCAAAAACTCATCATTGTCGTGTTTTATGGCTGTTTTCATGAGCAATTGCCCATAGTTTTGGTGTTTTAGGGCGATTTATAATGACTGAAAGAGCCAATAAATGTCAGAGAGTTATGACCAAAAGTCATCATTTTCGTGTTTTACGCTATTTTCATGAGCTATTTCCCACAGTTCTAGGGTTCCAAGGCCCGATAAATGTTTGAGAGATATAGTAAATCTCATCATTTTCGTGTTTTATGGCTGTTGTCATGAGTTATTGCTCAAGCTTTGGGGTTTTCGGGAGGTTTACAACAACCGTAAGACCCGATATATATTTGAGAGTAATGAGAAAAACTCATCATTTTCTCGTTTTATGGTCATTTTTATGAGCTATTGCCCATAGTTTTGGTGTTCCAGGGTGATTGGCATGGCTTGTAAGACCTGATACATGTTTGAGAGATATGACCAAAAATTCGTACTTTTTGCATTTTATCATTGTTTTCATAATCTATAGCCCATAGTTTTGGAGTTCCAGGGCAATTTGCAATGACCGTATGACCCGGTATATTTTTGAGAGATATAGTAAAACTTGACATTTTCGCGTTTTATGGCCGTTTTCATGAGCTATTGCCCAATATTTGGGGTTCTAGGGAGATTTAGAATGATTGTATGACCCGATATATGTTTGAGAGTAATGACAAAAACTTGTTGTTTTCATGTTTTATGGTCATTTTTTGAGCTATTGCCCACGGTTTTGAGGTTCTAGGGCGATTAGCATGGCTTATAAGACATGATACATGTTTGATCAATATGACCAAAAATTCATCATTTTCGTGTTTTATGGTCGTTTTCATGAGTTATTGCCCACAGTTTTGGGGTTTCAAGGTGATTTACAATGATCGTAAGACCCAATAAATGTTAGAAAGATATGACCAAAAGAGAATCATTTTCGTGGTTTAGGCTGTTTTCATGAACTATTGCCCACAGTTTTGGGGTTCCAAGGCCCGATATATGTTTGAGAGATATAGTAAAACTCATGATTTTTGCATTTTATGCCCGTTGTCATGAGCTATTGCCCAAGTTTTGGGGTTCTAGGGAGTTTTACAACGACCCTAACACCCGATATATGTTTGAGAGTAATGATAAAAACTCGTCGTTTCCTCGTTTTATGGTCTTTTATATGAGCTATTGCCCACGGTTTTGGGATTCTAGGGCGATTGGCATGGCTCGTAAGACCCGATACATGTTTGATCGATATGACCAAAAACTCGTCATTTTCGTGTTTTATGGCCGTTTTCATGAGTTATTGCCCACACTTTTGGGGTTTCGGTGCGATTTACAATGATCGTAAGATCTGATAAATGTTAGAGAGATATGAACAAAAGCTTGTCATTTTTGTGTTTTATCGTTGTGACATGGGTATACCCTACAGGTACTCGAGTTTGGTATATACGGTCCAAATACGTATAGGCCCACGGTGTCGCCAAGGCCCAGATGAAAGGACTCGAGTAACCTACGGACTCTCGATTGCTTGAAGAACAAGGAGAAGCTAAAGAAACAAAGTTTGAAGGGGAAAACCCTAACTTGTAATCGACTGGACCTGCTACCCGAGACCTAGCCTACCTATATAAGGGCTAGGAGGGGGCGGCGAGGAGGACACACGCAACCCTAGTTTCCACAACCCTCGCCAGATTGCATCTGCGCACCATTGTATCTTTCGATTCCTTTGATAATTCCACGAGCAGACAAGCAGGAGTAGGGACCTCTTCGAGGCCTGAACCTGGGTAAATCTTTGTCCCATGTGTGCTTGTTTGCTAGCCGATAGATGTCTCCAGTGCTCCCTCCTTCTCCAAAACCCAAGTCCGTAACAATGGGCATTGATGAGTTAAACCCTCGTCAATTGGCGCCATCTATGGGAAAAGGGAGTGCTGATGTTGCGGCTTCTTCGGCCCCATCAACTCCGATCTACAACTCCGCAATAGCGGAGATTCGCTAGCTCTTCGGCGCGTTCGACTTCACTGTCCACACGCCGGCCACTCGCCCGGCCTTTGAGTCCGTAGGCGACGGATCAGCCTGGCAATCGGGAGCTTCCGCTTCCAAGTTGGCCAGATGGGCACGCTTCGCATGCCCGATCAGCCGTGAAACGGTACAACCCACAAGGATTGCACCTCTATGTATCACGCCAATCCCTGGATTGGTTCATTGGCATACATAGTATCGATAGACATCAAAGAATTAACAGTGCATCATTATTACAGTGGTATGATCCAGAATATTGCATTTATTACAAAGTTTGCAAAGCATAACGCTCGCACAAATAAGCAATTAGCAAAAAGATAGCATAAATAAAGTAGCTCCAGTCTCCATTAGACGCCACAGGCGAACAAAATGTTGAGTGGAGGGTCGCAACCAACACTACTACTCAGAGTAATCGGAAGAGTAACCTGCAACATGAAACGTAACAGCCCCGAAGGGTCAGCACTTGGAATGCACTGGCAAGTGGAACAATGAGAGAAACAACAAGGCTAATAGCTATATGCATATCTGGCTTGTGGGGTTCAGGCTTAGTTGCAGCAGCAAAATACTTTATCCTAACCTTTGTAAATCATTTGTAAAACATTTAATCTTCGACAAAAAACCCAATTAGGTTTCAACCACTTTTTTAGCAATTACAAGTTAGAATGAATAAGAACATGTCATAGCACCCACAATTCAGCAACTCAATCGTCCATTACCGGGGACACGGCTAAGCACTTAGTTTTACACCCTGCAGGGGTTGCACACTTTACCCATATGACTTGGTCGACCCGCTCGTACCATGACACGCATATTGAGTCATGATAGGGAGAAGTCCAAGAAGAGACAATTCGGAAAGTAGCTCCCCAAGCCCATCCACACACCGTACCAACCTATCACATTCACTACATCTCTGGATACGAAGAGCTCGGGTCGCCACAACCTACTAAGTCCATCCAGCCACCCATAACTCACTGGCATATGGTTGCACACGGAAGCTACCAAATCAATACACTAATCATTTCTCAGAAACCTAGGTGGCCATCCACAAGTGAGCTACTCGGGTAAATCATAGACATGGACCCGGCATTCACGAACCAAGCAATTACCAATCCACCCAGAGAGTTAACTAATTAAGTTGTTTTCAAACTTTCCAAACACGTTCTTTCAAAACAATCTTTGCCATGGTGTATCCCACCCTCGTCTACATAAGCACAACTAAGCACAACTACTTACGACGGCTCACCTAACGAGAAAGGCTACGACATAGTAGGATATAGCATAGCAATAGATGGAACTTGTAAAACAAAACAAGCTACAATGCATATAGAAATTAAATAGGACATTTATGAAGCTCCACCTGCCTTGGTAGTTGCCGGAGTTAAAAGCACAGTCCGGACAGTCACACGGGTTACAATCCTCACATTCTACATGAAAGCAATTCAAACAATAAACAAACCACACATAAAGATCAACAGATGCAACACAATGCATCCATGGTACTATCACAAAGCTTCAGTAGCTTGGTCAAGTTCTCTGATCAATTCTACTACTGGATGATGCATGAGAAAACATTTAATGCAAAGAAAACAATTTAGGTATAAAAGAGGTCTAGTTAATAGGTCTTTAGTCAAAACATTGTGCCAAGGCTGTAAACAGTGCAGTACAAGTTTGACAAAAATACTACTGGATAGGTAACTCCAAATAGAGCCTAGACCCAAAGGAATTACGTCAAAAAGATTTATAAATCTTTTTCTGTGAATTAACTACTACTTGAATCCTTTCTATAATCTCAGGAAAATACATACCGTAAACCTTGGATATTATTGCAGAATAAAATTCTACACAAATTTTCGAATTCAACGGTACCTTATTTGCAATTTTTGGCCAAGTAGATCTTTTCCTATGAATTTTTGAAGTTAGACAAAGTTTTTGCCTTTTTAAAAAAAACTGCTAAATCCGGGGGAATATTCCCCGCTGACGGGTGGGTCCTAGTCGGTCGGCGGTTGACAGATCAGCACGGTCAGGCCGCGGTCAACGGCCGATCTGGGCCGTTCGTGGCCGATCTGACGCCCGAGAACGCTCTGTGGCGCCGGCCTTACCTGGCAGCCGCGGTGGTGGTCGGCGGCGACGGCGGGCGATGCTTCGGCGGCGGCGGCGGGTCAGCGAGAGGGCGGCGGGGGTGCGGCCGGGGGGCGGCGGGTGCAGGGGTAAGGTTGGCGCGGCCGGCGGCGACCTCCGGCGGCGGCGGTCGGCAGACGGAGCGGCGGCGGCGGCTCCAACTCCGGCGACGAATTCCGGTGGCGGTGGGGCACGATATGCTAGGTTTTGTGGGGGCTTTCGTAGAGGGGTTCGAGGTCTATAAGTTCCCGGGAGAAAATTTGGCGAAGAAACCGAATTCGGTAGAGAAATGAAGATTTTTACGGAGGCACAGTTCGTGTTGAGCTCGAACTGCTCAGGCTAGAGGAGCTGATAGGTGGGCCCCAGCGTCAGGAAAAAAAAGAAAGAAAAAGAAAAAGCAAAAGGAAAAGGAAAAAGAGAAGGGGGAGGCTGCATGGGGCGACGGGCCGCTGGCGGGCCGGCGCTGTTCGGCCGCGACCGCTGGCGGCGACTGGGCCCCGAGTGGACCTCGGGCGGTCTGCCCGGCTAGCCGCCGCGGTTACCTTTTTATTTTATTTTTCTTTTTTTTGAACTGACAGAATAGTCTAAAAGTCTGAATTTTTCCTGCACTTTTGAAAACTGGCCATAACTTTTGATCCAGGACTCCGATTTGGGCAAAACAAAGTCCTACGGGTTCGTATTGACGAACTCTACGCATCTATGCATCTGGAATGCCCAAAAAGTGTCATTCTAGCAGATGCAAAGCAAACTCCCTAGTAGGCTTGCAAATAGGAGGAACTAGCAAAGAGGAGGTGTTTTGGGAAAACTTTAAAACTGAAACTTTTTGCAAAGATGCTCATGATGCAATGACATGTATGTATGCAGTGCCAAATCTAAAATTTGGGATGTGACAAGCCGACAGCACTGGCGATTGCCCCAACATCATGGTTCCCTCCATCGATCGGCACCCTCAGCAAGCTCAACGCCCCGAGAGCAGTCAAAAATACGGTCAGCGACAGCAGTCGCGACTCCGATCTGAGCGATATCGCCACTGAAGATGGAACCTACGGTTCCGGATCTGAGAGTTGTGTAAGCAACAGCTTCCCCAATCACTTCATGTGCGCCGTCATCAACGCAGGCGACACCACTGCCAATCGCGGTAACGGTGGCAACCTTGGTAATGGCACTGATCCACCCAACGCCGATAACGGTGGCAATGGTGGCAATAGCGGCAACGGTGGCAATCGCGCCCCCGCCAACAATGGAGGAGCAGTCGAACCTCCCAGCATAATCAATGGGCAAATCGGCGAACGCGTCGTAATCAAGCTTAACGAGAAAGAGTGGGATCGCTGTCGCGAGGCCTTACGAGGCACACCTCTACCCTTCCGGTCCCCACAAGAACTGCTGATGGGCTACCACTGGCTCCTGAAGGAAGAATTCAAGCGCCAACTGCAGACAATCGCGCAACTTGAAGCGCGTAAAAAGGCAGCGGACGAATCGAGCCTTCATCGCGCTGGGCTCTCCTCCTACGGAGGATCCTCCTCAAAAGGCAACGAGTACCTCGCCAAGAAGAGGCAGTCGCGGATGGCTCATCTCACCGAGCAAGAACGCATAGAAGTCGCCAAAGTCCTCGACTTCGGCTCTATGACAGTCGACACGAGAGGCAACATGGTCCCCAGGACGCCGCAGGCTGCGGTGATAGCAGCTACCAAGTACCTCCTCAATAACTAGCCACCAGCTGGAGATCCCCGAACTGCCATGCACTGATCTACGATCGCGGGTTTGGGATTAATCGAGGCCACCCTCAAAAAGGAGCCAACACCAGACCCAAAAAAGGGTAAAGCGCTAGCAAAGCGCCACTCCTCACCCTCATCCAGCGATGACAGTCATGACCTGTCTCGGCGTCGCCGCTCACGGCGACATGATCGTGATTACGATGCACGTGTCGACCTCACGCAGCGCAAGATCGACAAATCGAGGGCACGACGTGCTCGGTCGACTGACACGAAAGAAGATGGGAGCTCTGCGGCGCCAGATGCTTCAGCAGATCCATTAGGCAGAAGCGAATGCCTAAAGGGTTTAAAATCCCATCGGAGAACCCGAAGTTTGACGGCCTACAGGACCCCAAGATCTGGCTGGAGGACCACATCTCCTCCATCAGACTCCACGGAGGCAGTCGAAGCACTGCCATGCAATGCTTGCAGCTACAGCTGCAGGGCGCGGCCCGAGCATTGCTCAATAACGCCCCACGCGGATCCATTCGCAGCTGGGATGAGCTGGTTTACATCTTCGTGCGCAACTTTAAGGGCATGTACAAGCGGCCCGCATCGATCGAAGAGCTGAGATGCTGCCAGCAAAGATCTGGCGAATCGCTGCGCTCTTACATCCAAAGGTGGTCCATCATCAAGAACTCTGCGGAGAAAATCTCGGAAGACTGCTATTGTAGCAGAACAAGTTGAGGAACCCGTGGCAATAGAAGCACCACAGCCACGAAGGTCGGCGAGGCTCCGCGAAGTGCGAGAGTTATTATTGTTAGACAATGATGAGCCTGCGACCTATGCAAAAGCGATGGTGGACCCAGACTCTGAGAAATGGCTGATTGCCATGAGATCCGAGATAGAGTCCATGGGAGACAATCAAGTTTGGAACTTGGTTGACCTGCCTGATGGTTTTAAAGCCATCGAGTGCAAGTGGATCTATAAGAAGAAGATTGATATGGATGGAAATGTTCACATCCATAAAGCTCGACTTGTTGCAAAAGTTTTTCGACAAGTTCAAGGAGTTGACTACGACGAGACTTTCTCGCCCGTAGCGATGCTTAAATCTATACGGATCATTCTAGCCATTGCTGCACATTTTGATTATGAGATATGGCAGATGGATGTCAAGACGGCTTTCTTAAATGGAATCCTTTCTGAGGACGTGTATATGATGCAGCCCGAAGGTTTTGTCGATCCAAACAATGCTGGAAAGGTATGCAAACTTCAAAAGTCTATTTATGGGCTGAAGCAAGCATCTCGGAGTTGGAACATTCGATTTGATGAAGTTGTAAAGGAGTTTGGCTTCACCAAAAACGAACAAGAACCTTGTGTGTATAAGAAAGAAAATGGGAAATCACTTGTGTTTCTAATCTTATATGTGGATGACATATTATTGTTTGGAAATGACATTCCTATGCTCGAGTCTGTTAAGACCTCATTGAAAAATAGTTTTTCTATGAAGGACTTGGGAGAAGCGGCATATATTCTGGGTATCAAGATCTATAGAGATAGATCAAGGAGGCTAATTGGATTAAGCCAGATTACGTACATTGACAAGTGTTGAAACGGTTCAGCATGGAAGAGGCTAAGAAGGGGTTCTTGCCCATGTCTCACGGCATTAAACTCAGCAAGACTCAGTGTCCTTCGACCACTGATGAGCGAGAACGCATGAGTAGGATTCCATATGCTTCGGCTATTGGATCCATCATGTATGCAATGACATGAGCTCGCCCAGATGTTTCCTATGCTCTAAGTGTTACGAGCAGATACCAGGCTGATCCAGGTGAGATTCACTGGACAGCGGTAAAGAATATCCTTAAGTACTTGAGAAGGACTAAGGATATGTTCCTAGTTTATGGAGGTGAGGTTGAACTCAGTGTAAAGGGTTACACAGATGCGAGTTACCTTAATGACTCAGATGACTCGAAATCGCAATCAGGTTATGTGTTTGTCATGAATGGTGGTGCTGTGAGCTGGAAAAGTTCCAAGCAAGATACAGTGGCCTCATCTTCAACAGAAGCTGAATATATTGCTGCCTCGGAGGCTGCAAAGAAAGCTGTTTGGATTAGGAATTTCCTGATCGCTCTTGGTGTGGTTCAGGGCTCGTCCAATCCCTTGGACGTTTATTGTGACAACAATGGTGCTATTGCACAAGCCAAAGAACCTAGACAGCACGAGAAGAACAAACATATTCGCATGCGCTACCATCTGATTTGTGAGTTCATTGATGAAGGTAGTGTCATGTTATGCAAAATACATACGGACTCAAATGTTGATGATCCCTTGACTAAGCCACTCCCGCAGCCTGCGCATGAAGCGCACACAAGAGCAATAGGTATTAGATACTGTCTAGATTGACTCTAGTGCAAGTGGGAGACTGAAGGAAATATGCCCTAGAGGCAATCATAGAGATGATTGTATTTCATGTGTATCCATGAGTTATTATAATGTTCCTTGAATATCCATATACCAGGCAACTTGTATTGATTGGCAATTATGTGAATTGTTTGTGAAACTCTTTACTTGTATGGTTATCTAATAATTGTCCCTAGTCGGAGTTCATGCGAGGACACACGTGAATATTAGACTAGCACATCCATTGGTTAATGACTATGTTTCGCAAGTCATTGACATGGAGATGTCAAACCAATGATGTGGACACATGTTATGAACATGGGGTTGGACTAACCCAACATGAGACTAGCAATAATACTTGCAGCTCTCTCTACACATCATGTACGTTTTGTCCTTAGACCTGAGATTGTCGCATGTACTTGAGATGTGGATCGACCTACTTTGGGGCTATCAAACACTACTCCGTAACTGGGTAGTTATAAAGGTAGCTTTCGGGTTTGTCCTGATACATGCTGCAAGGCATCGGTCAATCAAGATGGGATTTGCCCCTCTCTACTTGAGAGAGATATCTCTGGGCCCCTCGAGTGATCGGATCCAGAAATGCATGGCCGTGCTACATATGGTTAAGAGTTAACCTAGTAAAGGGATTCTGAATCACAGTATCGAGAAAGAGAGGTCAGCTTAGAGCTAGACCAAATATCGTGAGGCAAAGGGAAAGACATGTACTCAACCTTGTGATGGTTCGTCCGAATGATCTTTATATGCGTTTAGGAGTTGGCACGTCTTGCTAGAGGTCGCTACCAACTATTGACGGAGTAAGTGTACTCGCGTCATGTCTATACGTGTATGAACCTATAGGGTCACACACTTTAGGGGCTGGAAGCCTAATGAGGATTGGATCCGAATTAGACCAGGCTTAGGCTACTAATGGGCTGCTAATGTAGAAGCCCACCAGGGATGCCTATATAAGAGAGAGTGAGGCGAGCTGAAAAGGAGAGAGCATTCCACCCAGCCGCCACTCCTCTTCCGCCTGTGTTGCACGCGCAGACCTAGCAGTCTGGCGTGTGACGGCTTCCACTCCGAACGTGTGGATACCTCGGAGGTGCTGCATCTGTAGCACTTGGACGAGCCACGCAAAGGGGAGCTGCTCGTGGGACGAGGACGAGGAGGAGACGTAGAACATCTACACTGCCGCAACGTGCTTCATCGAGTTCCGCACCTGCGTGTCTAGCGGTAATCCCGTGATCTATGACAATAGTATTCCTGGTTGACGCGGTAGAAAATTTTTGATTTTATGCTAGTGTAGCCTACCCGTTACCCTACAGTGGTATTAGAGCCGATGCTATTCAGTCATAGGTTCGGGAAGTTTGCATATGGTGATATGTAGATTGATATGAATGATATGATCGTTTGTATGGCGGTGTTTCTGGATTGATCTATAATCTTACTTTCCGTGATCGTGATTCTAAGGTCGTCGAACGACTTACCCCTACCGGTCGGTTTCCGCCATCGGGGTAGACAGTGACACATAAATCCTTCTGAATCACGCGAAGATCAATATGATTGATCGAATCGGGAATTAGATCTGAATCGACGTACCGTGATCAAAGGAGTTTGGTCGAATCGGAACTATGGTCGGTTTATGGTAAATTTGATTTGCCGATCAAAATCCTTAAAGAAAATTGTATAGATTTGATCTCTCATTTTTCACAAAGGTACCGCGAGGGGCGCTGCCCCTTCGAACCCCGCAGGGGGAGACCCCCTAGACCCCCCTTAGTCGTAGCCCCCTTTTTGTATCTCGTTAAGGTTCATAGGTGGTACGATTTCACATGATCCGGTAGAATGCGATTCTATGCACAACTTGTTTTTGCAGGACTTATGTGATCAGTATGGCCCAAAAATGTATGTGATGCATGTATGTATTTTTCATGACCTGCGTGTCGTGAGTTGGGCAACACGGCTGGAGCCATATGTGTTGTAAATTATTGTAATGGCCTGCGTGCCAACTTGTGATGATCCTAATACCATGTAATTTTGATTACTAGATGTTAGGAGTAATAGCTTGTATTAGTTCTTGGAGAACTCATCACTTGGAGGACGGCTCGCATAGAGCATGAAGATGGAGATCATCATGGTGGACAGGTTCTATGGCGATGGAGATCACCATGAGAAAATGGGCCATACTGTATCACATCTATGTGAATGCTAGTCTTATACGTTTTACTACTATGCATGCTTAGATGATAGAAGTAGAACGATCCCTCACAAAGTTTAAGTTAAGCCATGCCCTCCCAACCAAACCTTGCACCATCCTATGCCCTGTACAATCGTTGGTGGGTCTATGAAATTAGGGTGCCACGGTTTTCCTTGGCTGGATGGGTTTGTATTGGATACCTACACGCATAAGGGTTGGTGAGCTTAACAAGGTCATCTTAACAGTTAAGGACCTTGGGGCATAAAGGTTGGGCGCCTAGTTTTGACATAGAGATGTCACCCAACAACAAGAGTCATATGTGATATGATTAGCAAAGGTTGCTTACCGATTTACCTTGTCTTCTAGCAGTGATGCTAAAGCTCACTAGTCGACTTGTTAATTGTGGATCTTGAATCACTTAGTATCAATAGAGGGATGTTGATTTAAGTGGGAGTATATGCTATTAAATTGTTTAATATGTTTTACTCTTTCATGGTTACATGGCTTAGTATTTTGCATATTTTTTTTGTTGTAGATCAATGGCACCGAACAATTCATCACCTTTTGCTTTGCGTTTGATTCTTGAAAAGGATAAACTAAATGGAACAAACTATTCGGACTGGGTCCGTAACCTGAGAATTGTTCTCAGGGCTGAGAAAAAGGAAACTGTTCTGGATACCCCAATCCCGGATGAACCTGCTGATAATGCAACTGCTACCCTTAAGAATGCCTACAAGAAAGCATGTGATGAATCTCTTGAGGTCAGTTGTCTTATGCTTGCATGCATGGAACCTGATCTTCAGAAGCAGTTTGAGGATCAGGAAGCGTACAATATGATCGTTGCGCTTAAGGACATGTTCCAGACTCAGGCTAGGACTGAGAGGTACAATGTCGCTAAGTCCTTTGTGGAATGCAAGCTGGCAGAGGGAGCAGCTGTAGGCCCCCATGTGATCAAAATGGTTGGTTACAGTCAGACTTTGGAAAAGCTTGGTTTTCCATTAGGCCAAGAGTTGGCCACTGACTTCATTTTGGCATCTCTTCCATCTAGCTATGGGCATTTCATTTCGAACTACCATATGCATGGGGTGGAGAGGGGCCTTAATGAATTATGTGGGATGCTAAAAACAGCAGAATGTGACATTAAGAAGTGTGCAGGGCATAGCCATGTGATGGCTGTGCAGAACAAGCCTAGCTTCAAGAAAAAGGGCACTTCTTGGCAGAAGAAGAAGGGCAAGGCTAAGGATACGATCCCTAAGCCAAACCCTGCACCCAAGCAAAAGGCTGGTCCTGCAGGAGACACTGAGTGTTTCTTTTGTCACGAATATGGCCACTGGAAGAGAAACTGCAGCAAGTACCAGGCTTCTTTGAAGAAAAGTGGAAGTAAGAGTACTTCCCACTCAGGTACACTTGTTGTAAATGTTGTGGACATTTTTCTCGCAGATTCTTATGTTAACTCTTGGGTATTTGATACCGGATCGGTTGCTCATATTTGCAATTCGATGCAGGGGCTAATAAGGACTAGAGAAGTGCAGAAAGGCGAAGTGGATTTTCGCGTCGGAAATAAAGCAAGGGTTGCTGCATTGTTCGTCGGCGTCATGCAACTTCACCTTCCGTCAGGATTTATCATGGAGTTGAATAATTGTTATTACATTCCTAGTATGGGTCGAAACATTTTATCACCTTCATGTTTGATGAGGGATGGTTATTCATTCGCGAGTACAAACAATGGTTGTGTAATCTCTAAGAATGCTATGTTTGTGGCTGATGCTCCCATTGTGAATGGGTTATTTATTTTAAATCTTGATAATGCATGTGTTTACAATGTTAGTGCTAAAAGGCTTCGGCCAAATGATTTGAGTCCTACCTATCTATGGCATTGTCGTTTGGGGCATATAAGTGAAAAGCGCATGAAGAAGCTCCATGGTGATGGTCTTCTAACTTCGTTTGATTTTGAATCATACGAGACATGTCAAGCTTGTTTACTTGGAAAGATGACCAAGACGCCTTTTACGGGGTTTCCCGAGAGAGCGACAGACTTGTTGGAACTCATACATACTGATGTATGTGGACCAATGAGCACGACAGCCAGAGGAGGATATCACTACTTCATTACTTTCACTGATGATTTCAGTAGATATGGCTATGTCTACTTGATGAAGCATAAGTCTGAAACTTTTGAAAAGTTCAAAGAGTTTCAAAATGAGGTAGAGAATCAACGTGGCAAGAAAATAAAGGCCTTGCGATCTGATCGCGGAGGTGAATATTTGAGTCACGAGTTTAGCAATCATCTTAAGAGTTGCGGAATTGTTCCACAGCTCACGCCGCCCGGAACGCCTCAAAGAAACGGGGTCTCTGAACGGCGTAATCGAACTTTGTTGGACATGGTTTGATCGATGATGAGCCAGTCGGATTTACCATTATCATTTTGGGGTTACGCGCTAGAAACAGCAGCTTTCACACTAAACAGGGTACCATCTAAATCCGTAGTTAAGACACCATATGAGATGTGGACTGGAAAGAATCCCAGTTTGTCTTTTCTAAAGATTTGGGGTTGTGATGCATTTGTCAAGTGACTTCAGTCGGACAAGCTAACACCCAAATCGGATAAGTGCATTTTTGTGGGATACCCAAGGGAAACCTTAGGGTATTACTTCTACAACCGAGAAGAGGGCAAAGTGTTTGTCGCTCGTAGCGGTGTTTTCCTAGAGAAAGAGTTTCTCACAAAGGGAACGAGTGGAAGGTCGGTGCGACTTGAAGAAGTTCAAGATGAGCCAGTCGGGAATGCTTCTACGAGTGATGCTATTGTAGCAGAACAAGTTTAGGAACCCGTGGCAATAGAAGCACCACAGCCACGAAGGTCGGCGAGGCTCCGCGAAGCGCGAGAGTTATTATTGTTAGACAATGATGAGCCTGCGACCTATGCAGAAGCGATGGTGGACCCAGACTCTGAGAAATGGCTGATTGCCATGAGATCCGAGATAGAGTCCATGGGAGACAATCAAGTTTGGAACTTGGTTGACCTGCCTGATGGTTTTAAAGCCATCGAGTGCAAGTGGATCTATAAGAAGAAGATTGATATGGATGGAAATGTTCACATCCATAAAGCTCGACTTGTTGCAAAAGTTTTTCGACAAGTTCAAGGAGTTGACTACGACGAGACTTTCTCGCCCGTAGCGATGCTTAAATCTATACGGATCATTCTAGCCATTGCTGCACATTTTGATTATGAGATATGGCAGATGGATGTCAAGACGGCTTTCTTAAATGGAATCCTTTCTGAGGACGTGTATATGATGCAGCCCGAAGGTTTTGTCGATCCAAACAATGCTGGAAAGGTATGCAAACTTCAAAAGTCTATTTATGGGCTGAAGCAAGCATCTCGGAGTTGGAACATTCGATTTGATGAAGTTGTAAAGGAGTTTGGCTTCACCAAAAACGAACAAGAACCTTGTGTGTATAAGAAAGAAAATGGGAAATCACTTGTGTTTCTAATCTTATATGTGGATGACATATTATTGTTTGGAAATGACATTCCTATGCTCGAGTCTGTTAAGACCTCATTGAAAAATAGTTTTTCTATGAAGGACTTGGGAGAAGCGGCATATATTCTGGGTATCAAGATCTATAGAGATAGATCAAGGAGGCTAATTGGATTAAGCCAGAGTACGTACATTGACAAGTGTTGAAACGGTTCAGCATGGAAGAGGCTAAGAAGGGGTTCTTGCCCATGTCTCACGGCATTAAACTCAGCAAGACTCAGTGTCCTTCGACCACTGATGAGCGAGAACGCATGAGTAGGATTCCATATGCTTCGGCTATTGGATCCATCATGTATGCAATGACATGAGCTCGCCCAGATGTTTCCTATGCTCTAAGTGTTACGAGCAGATACCAGGCTGATCCAGGTGAGATTCACTGGACAGCGGTAAAGAATATCCTTAAGTACTTGAGAAGGACTAAGGATATGTTCCTAGTTTATGGAGGTGAGGTTGAACTCAGTGTAAAGGGTTACACAGATGCGAGTTACCTTAATGACTCAGATGAATCGAAATCGCAATCAGGTTATGTGTTTGTCATGAATGGTGGTGCTGTGAGCTGGAAAAGTTCCAAGCAAGATACAGTGGCCTCATCTTCAACAGAAGCTGAATATATTGCTGCCTCGGAGGCTGCAAAGAAAGCTGTTTGGATTAGGAATTTCCTGATCGCTCTTGGTGTGGTTCAGGGCTCGTCCAATCCCTTGGACGTTTATTGTGACAACAATGGTGCTATTGCACAAGCCAAAGAACCTAGACAGCACGAGAAGAACAAACATATTCGCATGCGCTACCATCTGATTCGTGAGTTCATTGATGAAGGTAGTGTCATGTTATGCAAAATACATACGGACTCAAATGTTGCTGATCCCTTGACTAAGCCACTCCCGCAGCCTGCGCATGAAGCGCACACAAGAGCAATAGGTATTAGATACTGTCTAGATTGACTCTAGTGCAAGTGGGAGACTGAAGGAAATATGCCCTAGAGGCAATCATAGAGATGATTGTATTTCATGTGTATCCATGAGTTATTATAATGTTCCTTGAATATCCATATACCAGGCAACTTGTATTGATTGGCAATTATGTGAATTGTTTGTGAAACTCTTTACTTGTATGGTTATCTAATAATTGTCCCTAGTCGGAGTTCATGCGAGGACACACGTGAATATTAGACTAGCACATCGATTGGTTAATGACTATGTTTCGCAAGTCATTGACATGGAGATGTCAAACCAATGATGTGGACACATGTTATGAACATGGGGTTGGACTAACCCAACATGAGACTAGCAATAATACTTGCAGCTCTCTCTACACATCATGTACGTTTTGTCCTTAGACCTGAGATTGTCGCATGTACTTGAGATGTGGATCGACCTACTTTGGGGCTATCAAACACTACTCCGTAACTGGGTAGTTATAAAGGTAGCTTTCGGGTTTGTCCTGATACATGCTGCAAGGCATCGGTCAATCAAGATGGGATTTGCCCCTCTCTACTTGAGAGAGATATCTCTGGGCCCCTCGAGTGATCGGATCCAGAAATGCATGGCCGTGCTACATATGGTTAAGAGTTAACCTAGTAAAGGGATTCTGAATCACAGTATCGAGAAAGAGAGGTCAGCTTAGAGCTAGACCAAATATCGTGAGGCAAAGGGAAAGACATGTACTCAACCTTGTGATGGTTCGTCCGAATGATCTTTATATGCGTTTAGGAGTTGGCACGTCTTGCTAGAGGTCGCTACCAACTATTGACGGAGTAAGTGTACTCGCGTCATGTCTATACGTGTATGAACCTATAGGGTCACACACTTTAGGGGCTGGAAGCCTAATGAGGATTGGATCCGAATTAGACCAGGCTTAGGCTACTAATGGGCTGCTAATGTAGAAGCCCACCAGGGATGCCTATATAAGAGAGAGTGAGGCGAGCTGAAAAGGAGAGAGCATTCCACCCAGCCGCCACTCCTCTTCCGCCTGTGTTGCACGCGCAGACCTAGCAGTCTGGCGTGTGACGGCTTCCACTCCGAACGTGTGGATACCTCGGAGGTGCTGCATCTGTAGCACTTGGACGAGCCACGCAAAGGGGAGCTGCTCGTGGGACGAGGACGAGGAGGAGACGTAGAACATCTACACTGCCGCAACGTGCTTCATCGAGTTCCGCACCTGCGTGTCTAGCGGTAATCCCGTGATCTATGACAATAGTATTCCTGGTTGACGCGGTAGAAAATTTTTGATTTTACGCTAGTGTAGCCTACCCGTTACCCTACAGTGGTATTAGAGCCGATGCTATTCAGTCATAGGTTCGGGAAGTTTGCATATGGTGATATGTAGATTGATATGAATGATATGATCGTTTGTATGGCGGTGTTTCTGGATTGATCTATAATCTTACTTTCCGTGATCGTGATTCTAAGGTCGTCGAACGACTTACCCCTACCGGTCGGTTTCCGCCATCGGGGTAGACAGTGACACATAAATCCTTCTGAATCACGCGAAGATCAATATGATTGATCGAATCGGGAATTAGATCTGAATCGACGTACCGTGATCAAAGGAGTTTGGTCGAATCGGAACTATGGTCGGTTTATGGTAAATTTGATTTGCCGATCAAAATCCTTAAAGAAAATTGTATAGATTTGATCTCTCATTTTTCACAAAGGTACCGCGAGGGGCGCTGCCCCTTCGAACCCCGCAGGGGGAGACCCCCTAGACCCCCCTTAGTCGTAGCCCCCTTTTTGTATCTCGTTAAGGTTCATAGGTGGTACGATTTCACATGATCCGGTAGAATGCGATTCTATGCACAACTTGTTTTTGCAGGACTTATGTGATCAGTATGGCCCAAAAATGTATGTGATGCATGTATGTATTTTTCATGACCTGCGTGTCGTGAGTTGGGCAACACGGCTGGAGCCATATGTGTTGTAAATTATTGTAATGGCCTGCGTGCCAACTTGTGATGATCCTAATACCATGTAATTTTGATTACTAGATGTTAGGAGTAATAGCTTGTATTAGTTCTTGGAGAACTCATCACTTGGAGGACGGCTCGCATAGAGCATGAAGATGGAGATCATCATGGTGGACAGGTTCTATGGCGATGGAGATCACCATGAGAAAATGGGCCATACTGTATCACATCTATGTGAATGCTAGTCTTATACGTTTTACTACTATGCATGCTTAGATGATAGAAGTAGAACGATCCCTCACAAAGTTTAAGTTAAGCCATGCCCTCCCAACCAAACCTTGCACCATCCTATGCCCTGTACAATCGTTGGTGGGTCTATGAAATTAGGGTGCCACGGTTTTCCTTGGCTGGATGGGTTTGTATTGGATACCTACACGCATAAGGGTTGGTGAGCTTAACAAGGTCATCTTAACAGTTAAGGACCTTGGGGCATAAAGGTTGGGCGCCTAGTTTTGACATAGAGATGTCACCCAACAACAAGAGTCATATGTGATATGATTAGCAAAGGTTGCTTACCGATTTACCTTGTCTTCTAGCAGTGATGCTAAAGCTCACTAGTCGACTTGTTAATTGTGGATCTTGAATCACTTAGTATCAATAGAGGGATGTTGATTTAAGTGGGAGTATATGCTATTAAATTGTTTAATATGTTTTACTCTTTCATGGTTACATGGCTTAGTATTTTGCATATTTTTTTTTGTTGTAGATCAATGGCACCGAACAATTCATCACCTTTGCTTTGCGTTTGATTCTTGAAAAGGATAAACTAAATGGAACAAACTATTCGGACTGGGTCCGTAACCTGAGAATTGTTCTCAGGGCTGAGAAAAAGGAAACTGTTCTGGATACCCCAATCCCGGATGAACCTGCTGATAATGCAACTGCTACCCTTAAGAATGCCTACAAGAAAGCATGTGATGAATCTCTTGAGGTCAGTTGTCTTATGCTTGCATGCATGGAACCTGATCTTCAGAAGCAGTTTGAGGATCAGGAAGCGTACAATATGATCGTTGCGCTTAAGGACATGTTCCAGACTCAGGCTAGGACTGAGAGGTACAATGTCGCTAAGTCCTTTGTGGAATGCAAGCTGGCAGAGGGAGCAGCTGTAGGCCCCCATGTGATCAAAATGGTTGGTTACAGTCAGACTTTGGAAAAGCTTGGTTTTCCATTAGGCCAAGAGTTGGCCACTGACTTCATTTTGGCATCTCTTCCATCTAGCTATGGGCATTTCATTTCGAACTACCATATGCATGGGGTGGAGAGGGGCCTTAATGAATTATGTGGGATGCTAAAAACAGCAGAATGTGACATTAAGAAGTGTGCAGGGCATAGCCATGTGATGGCTGTGCAGAACAAGCCTAGCTTCAAGAAAAAGGGCACTTCTTGGCAGAAGAAGAAGGGCAAGGCTAAGGATACGATCCCTAAGCCAAACCCTGCACCCAAGCAAAAGGCTGGTCCTGCAGGAGACACTGAGTGTTTCTTTTGTCACGAATATGGCCACTGGAAGAGAAACTACAGCAAGTACCAGGCTTCTTTGAAGAAAAGTGGAAGTAAGAGTACTTCCCACTCAGGTACACTTGTTGTAAATGTTGTGGACATTTTTCTCGCAGATTCTTATGTTAACTCTTGGGTATTTGATACCGGATCGGTTGCTCATATTTGCAATTCGATGCAGGGGCTAATAAGGACTAGAGAAGTGCAGAAAGGCGAAGTGGATTTTCGCGTCGGAAATAAAGCAAGGGTTGCTGCATTGTTCGTCGGCGTCATGCAACTTCACCTTCCGTCAGGATTTATCATGGAGTTGAATAATTGTTATTACATTCCTAGTATGGGTCGAAACATTTTATCACCTTCATGTTTGATGAGGGATGGTTATTCATTCGCGAGTACAAACAATGGTTGTGTAATCTCTAGGAATGCTATGTTTGTGGCTGATGCTCCCATTGTGAATGGGTTATTTATTTTAAATCTTGATAATGCATGTGTTACAATGTTAGTGCTAAAAGGCTTCGGCCAAATGATTTGAGTCCTACCTATCTATGGCATTGTCGTTTGGGGCATATAAGTGAAAAGCGCATGAAGAAGCTCCATGGTGATGGTCTTCTAACTTCGTTTGATTTTGAATCATACGAGACATGTCAAGCTTGTTTACTTGGAAAGATGACCAAGACGCCTTTTACGGGGTTTCCCGAGAGAGCGACAGACTTGTTGGAACTCATACATACTGATGTATGTGGACCAATGAGCACGACAGCCAGAGGAGGATATCACTACTTCATTACTTTCACTGATGATTTCAGTAGATATGGCTATGTCTACTTGATGAAGCATAAGTCTGAAACTTTTGAAAAGTTCAAAGAGTTTCAAAATGAGGTAGAGAATCAACGTGGCAAGAAAATAAAGGCCTTGCGATCTGATCACGGAGGTGAATATTTGAGTCACGAGTTTAGCAATCATCTTAAGAGTTGCGGAATTGTTCCACAGCTCACCCCGCCCGGAACGCCTCAAAGAACGGTGTGTCTGCTACAACACAATGCCCTTCGGGCTAAAAAACGTGGAGCCACCTACCAGCGGTGCATGCAGGCTTGCCTCAAGGAACAACTAGGCCACAACATCCAAGTCTATGTCAACGACATAGTAATCAAGACCAAGGAGGAAGCCTCTCTAATCGACGATTTGCGCGAAACCTTCGCCAACCTCGACCGCTACCGGATCAAGCTCAATCCAAACAAATGCGCCTTCGGTTGTACCATCTGGGAAGCTACTTGGGCATATCATCTCCGCGAGCAGGATCGAGGCAAACCCGAAGAAGATAAAAGCCGTACTGGCCATGGAGAAGCCGAAGAACATAAGAGGCGTCCAGCAACTGGCCAGACGAATCGCGGCCCTTAGTCGATTTATCAGTCGAATGGGAGAAAAGGCAGTCGCGCCCCTCGTTGCACCACGCCGGCAGTCGTGCCCTCGTTGCAAAAGCTCTACGAGCTGGATTCTACTGGCCTACGGCCATGCGCGATGCAAAGGACATCATCCAAAAATGCAACGCTTGCCAGCGATTCACGGACAAGCCGCACGCACGGGCGCGGAGCTACGGCCAATCCCATTGGCCTGGCCCTTCGCACAATGGGGGCTCGACATGGTCGGAAAACTCCTAAGGTCCTCACGAGGAGGCTACGTCCACCTCTTAGTCGCAGTCGACAAATTCACCAATGGATTGAAGCCATGCCAGTGACCAACCAAACAGGGCACAGCGCAGTCAAGTTCTTCGAGTCCATCGTCTACTGCTTCGGAGTGCCGCACCAGCATTATCACCGACAACGGGACAAACTTCACATCCAAGGAGTTCCAAGAATTCTGCGAGAACCTGGGGATCAACATCAGCTACGCCTCAGTAGCGCATCCACAGACCAACGGTCAGCTGGAAAAAGCAAACGGGCTTGTCTGCAGCGGCATCAAGAAGCGACTCCTCTGACCACTCAAACAAGCTGCGGGTTGCTGGCCGGATGAACTGCAATCCGTACTCTAGAGCCTACGTACAACTCCAAACAGCGCCACGGGCTACACGCCATTCTTTATGGTGCACGGAGCAGAGGCAGTGCTACCCGCCGAAGTACGATGCAAGGCGCCACGCGTGGTGGCCTACAGCGAGCAGGAGTTATCCCTCGCACTCGAAGACTCTGTCGATCTCCTGACGAAGCAAGGGAAATCGCCGTAGAAAGATCCACGATCTACCAGCAGAACCTACGCAACTACCTAAGTAGGAGGCTTCGCCCTAGATCCTTCGTCGAAGGTGACCTGGTCCTGCGACTGAAGCAGCAGGGGCATCTCAAGCTTGATTCCCCCTGGGAAGGATTGTACGTGATTACAGAAGTAATCCCAGGTGGCACCTATCGCCTTCAAGATTTAGAGACAGGAGTCGCATACTCTAACCCCCTGGAACATCGCACAGCTGCGATGCTTCTACCCTTAGTCGTTTTTTACTTTCACATTGCAAATAAGGCTACTCAGCCAAGGCTACTTAGCCATACATTGTACCTCGCACTGTTCTTCGAATAAATAAAGCTAAGTGCCCCAAAACTTTGAGTTCTCCTTTACTTTCCCAATTTATATACTCGGGGGCTACGCCACCCTGTACACATCTGTTCGTCGAACCAAAACGCGATATCCTGAGTAGCTGGTACATCAATCGAAACCCTTAACATAACATCAACCCAGCTGCAACGCACCTGACAGGTTGACAAGGGACTGAGATACAAACATGACTAGGCTAACGAAAAGGACTCTCATAGTGCCACGCACTTCATACTAACAAAAGCTCTTTATACGCATTCAACAAATAAATTATCTACAACATTTATACGAACTTTACAACACAAGTACATTTATGTGCAGGATACAAACTTGGCTATTATTGCAAGCAGAAGAACGTTGGTTTGTTCCTCGAAAAAGTCGACGATCTCTTCTGCTGGGAGGTCCACCGCCTGATAGTGCGGCACCATATTCCAAGCAGAACCTGCTGGTGGCGGAGGTGGCCCAGACGCAATTGCCACAACATCCACGTCAGGCCTGTGCAGTCGCACCATTGACAAAGCAGCCTTAGCACCGGCCACCAGCTGTTGCCTCACGCATTTCCGAACCGCGAACATATCTTGAAACTTGGCTAAGAGGGCCAGCAAGCTTGATGGAGTATCATCCAGCGGGAACATCGCCCGATAAATGTTCTTCAAGCATGACTGTGACTTCTTCAGAAACAGCAGCACTCGCGAGGCACGATCCTGCAAGGGTCGCCAGCGCAGTCGCACGATCATGATCTACCCAGAAGTATCCACTCTCTTGAAGTTGCTCCTAGGTAAGATCATGTAGGCGAATGGCAATTCTATCTTTCTCCTCCTGCGGATAACGCGCGCTAACAACTACACGAAGCAGCACCAGCAGCATGAGTACAACGTACCACTGCGAGTGACTACAAAGGAAAAGATGAGAACAAGCAACTAACATTTGAATTGGTCGCCCAGCTGCGTCACCTTGCCAAGCAGATATTGCTCTCGGGCGGCGGCTTTTTCCGCCTTCGACTTCCACACGTCTGCGTTACCACGGAGCACGGGCAACTCACAGCTTCAGCTGCTTTCACGCGATCACACAGTCGCGAAAGCAAGGACAGCTCATCTACCCTGGAGCGCGGCGGTGCCACGGTATCATCAAGAGTTGGCGAGTCCTGGTTTCCCATCATAGGATCACTTGATGTACCTATCACAAGTATAGATAGAAGCAAATAAGACGACCAAATCAACACAAAGACAAAGGGTCAGATGCATTCAAGACAAGCATAAGTATCAACAGATACACTCGCCAGCAGGCATGTTCTTAAACAAAAGGACATAACTAATCAACTATTACAAAAGCTAACTAAGGAGCAGCTGGCCTTCTTCGACTTCAAATGGCCTCGGGGGCTTCATCAAGTCCATGGCAGTGTCAGACGCCACTGACTTTCCACCGGCCCCTGAGGCCGAAGCTTTCGTCACCTTCTTGGCACGTTGGAGCTCCTCAGAGTACTTCGCAATAGTATTTATCAAATGATGCCCATATCTACCACAGGCAGTCGCGAAAGGAACGAAGACTACCTGCTGACCGTCCACGCCAACAGGCATCGCCTTCGCACACCGCGGCAGGATCAATCTCGACGTCGTGGGCCTGCCACCATGGCGAGCGACATGGACGCGCCAGTCGCGCGGAGTGAATTCTTGTAGCTAGAAGGCACCCCCCCCGTGAGCGACCTCAACTAGCTCATCCATATTATCGATCAGCTCCGCCTTGGGCATCAACTCCCCCCGGAGGCGACTGAGGGTGCCCTTGGCCTTGGAAAGCATATCCTGGACGGTGGCGCTACGGTCCTCGACTGCCACAGCGCACCCGCCAGAGCGTCATCACGATGAAGGGCCTGCGGGGTCGAAGCTTTAAATCGCCAGCATCTGTACATAAACCCACACATGGATAAAAACATCAGCGCCACCGGCAACAACATTAGAAGCAGAGAAGGATAACAATATCCACAAGCAAAAGTACCTGAGAGAGCCTTGGCGATTGAAAAACAGTTATTCTTCGAACAACTTTTCCCTGGCCGCGAGGAGGCATGCAGATCACTCTCACGCTTCCGCGCCTCGTCACGCGCGCATGCGATTTCCCTCGTCGCGACCCTTCATAGCCGTGGCAAGTGTCTTCTCCAAGGTGGCGGTGTTACGCAGTAGGCATTATGTCCAGCTACACGACAAGAAAAAAGTTGATTATCAGTCGACTATATCAAAAGGATAAGACAAAAGTGTAGAACACTCACTTTCAACCACGCGGTGACGCGTCTCCAGCATTGCATGCTGGCGGCCCATCGCCATCACTTGTTCTGCCAAGTGCGCAGCTTCCTTCACAAGGAGCTGTCGCACAAACAAGGAAATCAGCAGAGGTAACAGATGCGTCGACTGCTATACTAAAACGAAGAAAATATATACTTACATGGTCCTCAAGTGACTCCGAAGATGTCTGATGTACCCCCATCCGGGCAACCATTCGATGTTCTCCTCCACGAGGAGAACTGAAGAGTGTGTGCCCGGAGTAGGCCGCCAATGGAGGGGAAGGAGCACGCTCGACCTCTTTCTTGGCCCTTGAGGGTCGCGACTCCTGATTCCTTCAAAAATTGGACGTCGCCAGAAGATGACGATGCCTCTTAACTACAAGACAAAACCTACATTATAAAGGGCAAATTCTGGGACAAGCCAGCAAAAGGCACAACAGAAAACTTACCAATCAAGCTTGTCAAAATCAAATGTGGCCTCCAACGACTCCGATGAAGACTCCTGGGCAACCGCATCTTCTTGCGAGGAAGACGGTGCCACAGCCCTCACAGGAACGGCAGGAATTGGCGACTCCGCACCAACGCCCATACCTTCAGGAGTTGAGGGAGACGACGCGTTGAATCCTCGCTGCGTGAACAGTTGCTAGTATCCGGACTATCGAACTCGGGGGCTTCCTCCTCCACATATAAGGGACAGTCGACTCAGACTCATCCTCTTCCAAGGCTTCACGAGGAATAATCCCCTCAGGGAGAGGGGGCATACAAGGCGACACCCCAATCCTGCGTACGACAAAGAAATTCAACAAACAAATAAGTAAGCAATAGAAAAGCAATCGACAAAATAAGCTACTGCTTAGCACCAACTATACCTAGGAGGAGGAGGACATTCGAGCATCAAAGGGAGGAAAACAACGGATCACTGGGAGCAATCCTTGATGGTGTACTTCGTGACCAGTCGAACCCTCTTGTCCACCTCACTCGCGAATATGCATCGGCAGACACGCGAGTGGCATCATCAGCGCTAGCCCATTGAAACATTGGGGTGGACTCTGCTTGCAGGAGCTGGACGCGAACGCGCAGCCAAGTGCGGATGAGAGCACAGCCTCCCTCCTCTTTTCATATGCGACTCTCGAGGTCGCAGACGAGTTGATATTGCACGTCTGTCTCCGCGAGCTTGCCAGGCATGACTACGTTCTTCCAGGAGCATCCTCCTGCACGGCGTTCGCGGGATCAAAGGGCGCGAGTCCAAAGTGCTCACCATTGGCCTTTGATTGCGGATATAGAAACCATTTGTCCCTCCACCCTTGGACAGACGCCGTGAGCTTGATGTCTAGGTAGGTGGCGGATGGGTCGACATGGATTCCACAACCCCTACATCGTAAACTAAAGAGCCAGATGCGGACTAGCGCTTCAATTTGAAGATGCGCTTGAAGAGGCCGAAGTGTGCTCGAGTCCGAGCCAGCACTCACAGAGTGTGTGATGAGCAAAGAGATGTGGAGGATCGAATTTAGGGACAGCTGATGGAGCTGGGAGCCCGTAGAAGAAACCAAAAGAGACCCTAAAAGGGGGTGAAGAAGAGCAAGGAAAGACCGCGAATGATGAATGCAAGAACATCACTCGAAACCAGCGGGAGGAGCAGGAATGGTCTCACCGCGGGGACGCGTGCATCGGTGACTGCAGCGGACAGCACTCCGTCTTGGCGAATAAGATGGAGATCAGACGCTTGATGATGGAAGGCGCCACGCACATTCCGACGCGGGTGCCCGCGACCCTTCTTCTTCCCGCATCAGCGGTGCTGGTGTGCCCGCATCGGCGGAGCGCCCTTCTTCTTGTCACGGACAACAGTGGCCGCAGAAATCAGCGGCAGCGCCTCCCTTTTTCTTCCCCATTGCATGATGGTGATGCGAGCGAAGAAGAAAGTAGCTCGGAAACGAACGGAGCTGGTCCAGCGTCATGGAGGGAAACGGGCGCAGAGAAAAGCAGAGGAGCAGCCGCAACAATGGCGATGGCAGCAAGGATGAATGAGAACAGATGGGAAAAATTACCAAGCTCGGCCGCTACTTAACCCCTGGAAGATGCAATCTAACGGCTCAGAAAACCCTATTGGACGCGTGGGCAAGCATCGCGTGGACACGTGGGAGAAGGGGAAGCGCGAACCATCCTCCACTACTCCCATTACGCACAGAAATCGAGGAGGCGCAGTTAAAATAAAGATTATGCACGCCCATTGAAATCAAAGTCAGAAAGTGGGACCCACTGCTCGTCACGTCCCGTCAAACTCGCTCACGTGGGCAACTGAGATCATACAAGCGTCAGCACTGACGTCATCAAAGCGTACGCAGCGGAAACTTCAACTACTTTAGTCCTTGATAGAGTCCTTCGACTCCACCAAGCACTCGGGGGCTACTCCCATAGGGAGCGCTGGCCGTGCACCCTACGATTTTTTCTTTTCGGTTTGCAGGAAAACATGGACAACCAGAAGCAAACCAAAACCATTCGAAATATGATTCGACTATGTACATGGGGTTACTCCCATAGGGAGCGATGGAAAAATTCGACTGAAACAAGCAAGCCAAAGACGACAGCAGTCACAAACGTCTTTTTGTCCCTGCTTGAGGTCTTAGACTCAAACCAGGCACTCAGGGGCTTTACTCCCAATAAGGATCGCTGGTCGCGCACCCTATGATATTTATACAGAAAACTGTGTGTTGATAACATCCGCAGTCGAAGATCATGGCGGAAACAGCCTCATCATTTTTTCCTACACAGAGATTGCGTCTCCTGGGTCATCCGAATCGTCTCCGCGATGATAAAATCGGATGTCACGCTTACAACGTGAAGGTAAGACCTGAATAAGGCCTGGCAACACATTTAGCTACGCA
>OU342746.1:234702506-234876886 GCA_910589775.1 Avena eriantha
GTGGCGCTGCCCCTTCGAACCCCGCAGGGGGAGACCCCCTAGACCCCCCTTAGTCCGTAGCCCCTTTTTTGTATCTCGTTAAGGTTCATAGGTGGTACGATTTCACATGATCCGGTAGAATGCGATTCTATGCACAACTTGTTTTTGCAGGACTTATGTGATCAGTATGGCCCAAAAATGTATGTGATGCATGTATGTATTTTTCATGACCTGCGTGTCGTGAGTTGGGCAACACGGCTGGAGCCATATGTGTTGTAAATTATTGTAATGGCCTGCGTGCCAACTTGTGATGATCCTAATCCATGTAATTTTGATTACTAGATGTTAGGAGTAATAGCTTGTATTAGTTCTTGGAGAACTCATCACTTGGAGGACGGCTCGCATAGAGCATGAAGATGGAGATCATCATGGTGGACAGGTTCTATGGCGATGGAGATCACCATGAGAAAATGGGCCATACTGTATCACATCTATGTGAATGCTAGTCTTATACGTTTTACTACTATGCATGCTTAGATGATAGAAGTAGAACGATCCCTCACAAGTTTAAGTAAGTTAGCCATGCCCTCCCAACCAAACCTTGCACCATCCTATGCCCTGTACAATCGTTGGTGGGTCTATGAAATTAGGGTGCCACGGTTTTCCTTGGCTGGATGGGTTTGTATTGGATACCTACACGCATAAGGGTTGGTGAGCTTAACAAGGTCATCTTAACAGTTAAGGACCTTGGGCATAAAGGTGGGGCGCCTAGTTTTGACATAGAGATGTCACCCAACAACAAGAGTCATATGTGATATGATTAGCAAAGGTTGCTTACCGATTTACCTTGTCTTCTAGCAGTGATGCTAAAGCTCACTAGTCGACTTGTTAATTGTGGATCTTGAATCACTTAGTATCAATAGAGGGATGTTGATTTAAGTGGGAGTATATGCTATTAAATTGTTTAATATGTTTTACTCTTTCATGGTTACATGGCTTAGTATTTTGCATATTTTTTTTTGTTGTAGATCAATGGCACCGAACATTCATCACCTTTTGCTTTGCGTTTGATTCTTGAAAAGGATAAACTAAATGGAACAAACTATTCGGACTGGGTCCGTAACCTGAGAATTGTTCTCAGGGCTGAGAAAAAGGAAACTGTTCTGGATACCCAATCCCGGATGAACCTGCTGATAATGCAACTGCTACCCTTAAGAATGCCTACAAGAAAGCATGTGATGAATCTCTTGAGGTCAGTTGTCTTATGCTTGCATGCATGGAACCTGATCTTCAGAAGCAGTTTGAGGATCAGGAAGCGTACAATATATCGTTGCGCTTAAGGACATGTTCAGACTCAGGCTAGGACTGAGAGGTACAATGTCGCTAAGTCCTTTGTGGAATGCAAGCTGGCAGAGGGAGCAGCTGTAGGCCCCCATGTGATCAAAATGGTTGGTTACAGTCAGACTTTGGAAAAGCTTGGTTTTCCATTAGGCCAAGAGTTGGCCACTGACTTCATTTTGGCATCTCTTCCATCTAGCTATGGGCATTTCATTTCGAACTACCATATGCATGGGGTGGAGAGGGGCCTTAATGAATTATGTGGGATGCTAAAAACAGCAGAATGTGACATTAAGAAGTGTGCAGGGCATAGCCATGTGATGGCTGTGCAGAACAAGCCTAGCTTCAAGAAAAAGGGCACTTCTTGGCAGAAGAAGAAGGGCAAGGCTAAGGATACGATCCCTAAGCCAACCCTGCACCCAAGCAAAAGGCTGGTCCTGCAGGAGACACTGAGTGTTTCTTTTGTCACGAATATGGCCACTGGAAGAGAAACTGCAGCAAGTACCAGGCTTCTTTGAAGAAAAGTGGAAGTAAGAGTACTTCCCACTCAGGTACACTTGTTGTAAATGTTGTGGACATTTTTTCTCGCAGATTCTTATGTTAACTCTTGGGTATTTGATACCGGATCGGTTGCTCATATTTGCAATTCGATGCAGGGGCTAATAAGGACTAGAGAAGTGCAGAAAGGCGAAGTGGATTTTCGCGTCGGAAATAAAGCAAGGGTTGCTGCATTGTTCGTCGGCGTCATGCAACTTCACCTTCCGTCAGGATTTATCATGGAGTTGAATAATTGTTATTACATTCCTAGTATGGGTCGAAACATTTTATCACCTTCATGTTTGATGAGGGATGGTTATTCATTCGCGAGTACAAACAATGGTTGTGTAATCTCTAAGAATGCTATGTTTGTGGCTGATGCTCCCATTGTGAATGGGTTATTTATTTTAAATCTTGATAATGCATGTGTTTAAATGTTAGTGCTAAAAGGCTTCGGCCAAATGATTTGAGTCCTACCCTATCTATGGCATTGTCGGTTGGGGGCATATAAGTGAAAAGCGCATGAAGAAGCTCCATGTGATGGTCTTCTAAGCTTCGTTTGATTTTGAATCATACAAGGACATGTCAAGCTTGTTTACTTGGAAAGATGACAAGACGCCTTTTACCGGGTTTCCCAGAGATGCGACAGACTTGTTGGAACTCATACATACTGATGTATGTGGACCAATGAGCACGACAGCCAGAGGAGGATATCACTACTTCATTACTTTCACTGATGATTTCAGTAGATATGGCTATGTCTCTTGATGAAGCATAAGTCTGAAACTTTTGAAAAGTTCAAAGAGTTTCAAAATGAGGTAGAGAATCAACGTGGCAAGAAATAAAGGCCTTGCGATCTGATCGCGGAGGGGAATATTTGAGTCACGAGTTTAGCAATCATCTTAAGAGTTGCGGAATTGTTCCACAGCTCACGCCGCCCGGAACGCCTCAAAGAAACGGGGTCTCTGAACGGCGTAATCGAACTTTGTTGGACATGGTTTGATCGATGATGAGCCAGTCGGATTTACCATTATCATTTTGGGGTTACGCGCTAGAAACACACAGCTTTCACACCTAAACAGGGGTACCATCTAAAATCCGTAGTTAAGACACATATGAGATGTGGACTGGAAAGAATCCCAGTTTGTCTATTTCTAAAGATTTGGGGTTGTGATGCATTTGTCAAGTGACTTCAGTCGGACAAGCTAACACCCAAATCGGATAAGTGCATTTTTGTGGGATACCCAAGGGAAACCTTAGGGTATTACTTCTCTACAACCGAGAAGAGGGCAAAGTGTTTGTCGCTCGTAGCGGTGTTTTCCTAGAGAAAGAGTTTCTCACAAAGGGACGAGTGGAAGGTCGGTGCGACTTGAAGAAGTTCAAGATGAGCCAGTCGGGAATGCTTCTACGAGTGATGCTATTGTAGCAGAACAAGTTTAGGAACCCGTGGCAATAGAAGCCACCACAGCCACGAAGGTCGGCGAGGCTCCCGCGAAGCGCGAGAGTTATTATGTTAGACAATGATGAGCCTGCGACCTATGCAGAAGCGATGGTGGACCCAGACTCTGAGAAATGGCTGATTGCCATGAGATCCGAGATAGAGTCCATGGGAGACAATCAAGTTTGGAACTTGGTTGACCTGCCTGATGGTTTTAAAGCCATCGAGTGCAAGTGGATCTATAAGAAGAAGATTGATATGGATGGAAATGTTCACATCCATAAAGCTCGACTTGTTGCAAAAGTTTTTCGACAAGTTCAAGGAGTTGACTACGACGAGACTTTCTCGCCCGTAGCGATGCTTAAATCTATACGGATCATTCTAAGCCATTGCTGCACATTTTGATTATGAGATATGGCAGATGGATGTCAAGACGGCTTTCTTAATGGAATCCTTTCTGAGGACGTGTATATGATGCAGCCCGAAGGTTTTGTCGATCCAAACAATGCTGGAAAGGTATGCAAACTTCAAAAGTCTATTTATGGGCTGAAGCAAGCATCTCGAGTTGGAACATTCGATTTGATGAAGTTGTAAAGGAGTTTGGCTTCACCAAAAACGAACAAGAACCTTGTGTGTATAAGAAAGAAAATGGGAAATCACTTGTGTTTCTAATCTTATATGTGGATGACATATTATTGTTTGGAAATGACATTCCTATGCTCGAGTCTGTTAAGACCTCATTGAAAAATAGTTTTTCTATGAAGGACTTGGGAGAAGCGGCATATATTCTGGGTATCAAGATCTATAGAGATAGATCAAGGAGGCTAATTGGATTAAGCCAGAGTACGTACATTGACAAGTGTTGAAACGGTTCAGCATGGAAGAGGCTAAGAAGGGGGTTCTTGCCCATGTCTCACGGCATTAAACTCAGCAAGACTCAGTGTCCTTCGACCACTGATGAGCGAGAACGCATGAGTAGGATTCCATATGCTTCGGCTATTGGATCCATCATGTATGCAATGACATGAGCTCGCCCAGATGTTTCCTATGCTCTAAGTGTTACGATGCAGATACAGGCTGATCCAGGTGAGATTCACTGGACAGCGGTAAAAGAATATCCTTAAGTACTTGAGAAGGACATAAGGATATGTTCCTAGTTTATGGAGGTGAGGTTGAACTCAGTGTAAAGGGTTTACACAGATGCGAGTTACCTTAATGACCTCAGATGAATCGAAATCGCAATCAGGTTATGTGTTTGTCATGAATGGTGGTGCTGTGAGCTGGAAAAGTTCCAAGCAAGATACAGTGGCCTCATCTTCAACAGAAGCTGAATATATTGCTGCCTCGGAGGCTGCAAAGAAAGCTGTTTGGATTAGGAATTTCCTGATCGCTCTTGGTGTGGTTCAGGGCTCGTCCAATCCCTTGGACGTTTATTGTGACAACAATGGTGCTATTGCACAAGCCAAAGAACCTAGACAGCACGAGAAGAACAAACATATTCGCATGCGCTACCATCTGATTCGTGAGTTCATTGATGAAGGTAGTGTCATGTTATGCAAAATACATACGGACTCAAATGTTGCTGATCCCTTGACTAAGCCACTCCCGCAGCCTGCGCATGAAGCGCACACAAGAGCAATAGGTATTAGATACTGTCTAGATTGACTCTAGTGCAAGTGGGAGACTGAAGGAAATATGCCCTAGAGGCAATCATAGAGATGATGTATTTCATGTGTATCCATGAGTTATTATAATGTTCCTTGAATATCCATATACCAGGCAACTTGTATTGATTGGCAATTATGTGAATTGTTTGTGAAACTCTTTACTTGTATGGTTATCTAATAATTGTCCCTAGTCGGAGTTCATGCGAGGACACACGTGAATATTAGACTAGCACATCGATTGGTTAATGACTATGTTTCGCAAGTCATTGACATGGAGATGTCAAACCAATGATGTGGACACATGTTATGAACATGGGGTTGGACTAACCCAACATGAGACTAGCAATAATACTTGCAGCTCTCTCTACACATCGTGTACGTTTTGTCCTTAGACCTGAGATTGTCGCATGTACTTGAGATGTGGATCGACCTACTTTGGGGCTATCAAACACTACTCCGTAACTGGGTAGTTATAAAGGTAGCTTTCGGGTTTGTCCTGATACATGCTGCAAGGCATCGGTCAATCAAGATGGGATTTTGCCCCTCTCTACTTGAGAGAGATATCTCTGGGCCCCTCGAGTGATCGGATCCAGAAATGCATGGCCGTGCTACATATGGTTAAGAGTTAACCTAGTAAAGGGATCTGAATCACAGTATCGAGAAAGAGAGGTCAGCTTAGAGCTAGACCAAATATCGTGAGGCAAAGGGAAAGACATGTACTCAACCTTGTGATGGTTCGTCCGAATGATCTTTATATGCGTTTAGGAGTTGGCACGTCTTGCTAGAGGTCGCTACCAACTATTGACGGAGTAAGTGTACTCGCGTCATGTCTATACGTGTATGAACCTATAGGGTCACACACTTTAGGGGCTGGAAGCCTAATGAGGATTGGATCCGAATTAGACCAGGCTTAGGCTACTAATGGGCTGCTAATGTAGAAGCCCACCAGGGATGCCTATATAAGAGAGAGTGAGGCGAGCTGAAAAGGAGAGAGCATTCCACCCAGCCGCCACTCCTCTTCCGCCTGTGTTTGCACGCGCAGACCTAGCAGTCTGGCGTGTGACGGCTTCCACTCCGAACGTGTGGATACCTCGGAGGTGCTGCATCTGTAGCACTTGGACGAGCCACGCAAAGGGGAGCTGCTCGTGGGACGAGGACGAGGAGGAGACGTAGAACATCTACACTGCCGCAACGTGCTTCATCGAGTTCCGCACCTGCGTGTCTAGCGGTAATCCCGTGATCTATGACAATAGTATTCCTGGTTGACGCGGTAGAAAATTTTTGATTTTACGCTAGTGTAGCCTACCCGTTACCCTACAGTGGTATTAGAGCCGATGCTATTCAGTCATAGGTTCGGGAAGTTTGCATATGGTGATATGTAGATTGATATGAATGATATGATCGTTTGTATGGCGGTTGTTTCTGGATTGATCTATAATCTTACTTTCCGTGATCGTGATTCTAAGGTCGTCGAACGACTTACCCCTACCGGTCGGTTTCCGCCATCGGGGTAGACAGTGACACATAAATCCTTCTGAATCACGCGAAGATCAATATGATTGATCGAATCGGGAATTAGATCTGAATCGACGTACCGTGATCAAAGGAGTTTGGTCGAATCGGAACTATGGTCGGTTTATGGTAAATTTGATTTGCCGATCAAAATCCTTAAAGAAAATTGTATAGATTTGATCTCTCATTTTTCACAAAGGTACCGCGAGGGGCGCTGCCCCTTCGAACCCCGCAGGGGGAGACCCCCTAGACCCCCCTTAGTCGTAGCCCCCTTTTTGTATCTCGTTAAGGTTCATAGGTGGTACGATTTCACATGATCCGGTAGAATGCGATTCTATGCACAACTTGTTTTTGCAGGACTTATGTGATCAGTATGGCCCAAAAATGTATGTGATGCATGTATGTATTTTTCATGACCTGCGTGTCGTGAGTTGGGCAACACGGCTGGAGCCATATGTGTTGTAAATTATTGTAATGGCCTGCGTGCCAACTTGTGATGATCCTAATACCATGTAATTTTGATTACTAGATGTTAGGAGTAATAGCTTGTATTAGTTCTTGGAGAACTCATCACTTGGAGGACGGCTCGCATAGAGCATGAAGATGGAGATCATCATGGTGGACAGGTTCTATGGCGATGGAGATCACCATGAGAAAATGGGCCATACTGTATCACATCTATGTGAATGCTAGTCTTATACGTTTTACTACTATGCATGCTTAGATGATAGAAGTAGAACGATCCCTCACAAAGTTTAAGTTAAGCCATGCCCTCCCAACCAAACCTTGCACCATCCTATGCCCTGTACAATCGTTGGTGGGTCTATGAAATTAGGGTGCCACGGTTTTCCTTGGCTGGATGGTTTGTATTGGATACCTACACGCATAAGGGTTGGTGAGCTTAACAAGGTCATCTTAACAGTTAAGGACCTTGGGGCATAAAGGTTGGGCGCCTAGTTTTGACATAGAGATGTCACCCAACAACAAGAGTCATATGTGATATGATTAGCAAAGGTTGCTTACCGATTTACCTTGTCTTCTAGCAGTGATGCTAAAGCTCACTAGTCGACTTGTTAATTGTGGATCTTGAATCACTTAGTATCAATAGAGGGATGTTGATTTAAGTGGGAGTATATGCTATTAAATTGTTTAATATGTTTTACTCTTTCATGGTTACATGGCTTAGTATTTTGCATATTTTTTTTGTTGTAGATCAATGGCACCGAACAATTCATCACCTTTTGCTTTGCGTTTGATTCTTGAAAAGGATAAACTAAATGGAACAAACTATTCGGACTGGGTCCGTAACCTGAGAATTGTTCTCAGGGCTGAGAAAAAGGAAACTGTTCTGGATACCCCAATCCCGGATGAACCTGCTGATAATGCAACTGCTACCCTTAAGAATGCCTACAAGAAAGCATGTGATGAATCTCTTGAGGTCAGTTGTCTTATGCTTGCATGCATGGAACCTGATCTTCAGAAGCAGTTTGAGGATCAGGAAGCGTACAATATGATCGTTGCGCTTAAGGACATGTTCCAGACTCAGGCTAGGACTGAGAGGTACAATGTCGCTAAGTCCTTTGTGGAATGCAAGCTGGCAGAGGGAGCAGCTGTAGGCCCCCATGTGATCAAAATGGTTGGTTACAGTCAGACTTTGGAAAAGCTTGGTTTTCCATTAGGCCAAGAGTTGGCCACTGACTTCATTTTGGCATCTCTTCCATCTAGCTATGGGCATTTCATTTCGAACTACCATATGCATGGGGTGGAGAGGGGCCTTAATGAATTATGTGGGATGCTAAAAACAGCAGAATGTGACATTAAGAAGTGTGCAGGGCATAGCCATGTGATGGCTGTGCAGAACAAGCCTAGCTTCAAGAAAAAGGGCACTTCTTGGCAGAAGAAGAAGGGCAAGGCTAAGGATACGATCCCTAAGCCAAACCCTGCACCCAAGCAAAAGGCTGGTCCTGCAGGAGACACTGAGTGTTTCTTTTGTCACGAATATGGCCACTGGAAGAGAAACTACAGCAAGTACCAGGCTTCTTTGAAGAAAAGTGGAAGTAAGAGTACTTCCCACTCAGGTACACTTGTTGTAAATGTTGTGGACATTTTTCTCGCAGATTCTTATGTTAACTCTTGGGTATTTGATACCGGATCGGTTGCTCATATTTGCAATTCGATGCAGGGGCTAATAAGGACTAGAGAAGTGCAGAAAGGCGAAGTGGATTTTCGCGTCGGAAATAAAGCAAGGGTTGCTGCATTGTTCGTCGGCGTCATGCAACTTCACCTTCCGTCAGGATTTATCATGGAGTTGAATAATTGTTATTACATTCCTAGTATGGGTCGAAACATTTTATCACCTTCATGTTTGATGAGGGATGGTTATTCATTCGCGAGTACAAACAATGGTTGTGTAATCTCTAGGAATGCTATGTTTGTGGCTGATGCTCCCATTGTGAATGGGTTATTTATTTTAAATCTTGATAATGCATGTGTTTACAATGTTAGTGCTAAAAGGCTTCGGCCAAATGATTTGAGTCCTACCTATCTATGGCATTGTCGTTTGGGGCATATAAGTGAAAAGCGCATGAAGAAGCTCCATGGTGATGGTCTTCTAACTTCGTTTGATTTTGAATCATACGAGACATGTCAAGCTTGTTTACTTGGAAAGATGACCAAGACGCCTTTTACGGGGTTTCCCGAGAGAGCGACAGACTTGTTGGAACTCATACATACTGATGTATGTGGACCAATGAGCACGACAGCCAGAGGAGGATATCACTACTTCATTACTTTCACTGATGATTTCAGTAGATATGGCTATGTCTACTTGATGAAGCATAAGTCTGAAACTTTTGAAAAGTTCAAAGAGTTTCAAAATGAGGTAGAGAATCAACGTGGCAAGAAAATAAAGGCCTTGCGATCTGATCACGGAGGTGAATATTTGAGTCACGAGTTTAGCAATCATCTTAAGAGTTGCGGAATTGTTCCACAGCTCACCCCGCCCGGAACGCCTCAAAGAAACGGTGTGTCCTGCTACAACACAATGCCCTTCGGGCTAAAAAACGTGGGAGCCACCTACCAGCGGTGCATGCAGGCTTGCCTCAAGGAACAACTAGGCCACAACATCCAAGTCTATGTCAACGACATAGTAATCAAGACCAAGGAGGAAGCCTCTCTAATCGACGATTTGCGCGAAACCTTCGCCAACCTCGACCGCTACCGGATCAAGCTCAATCCAAACAAATGCGCCTTCGGTGTACCATCTGGGAAGCTACTACTTGGGCATATCATCTCCGCGAGCAGGATCGAGGCAAACCCGAAGAAGATAAAAGCCGTACTGGCCATGGAGAAGCCGAAGAACATAAGAGGCGTCCAGCAACTGGCCAGACGAATCGCGGCCCTTAGTCGATTTATCAGTCGAATGGGAGAAAAGGCAGTCGCGCCCTCGTTGCACCACGCCGGCAGTCGTGCCCTCGTTGCAAAGCTCTACGAGCTGGATTCTACTGGCCTACGGCCATGCGCGATGCAAAGGACATCATCCAAAAATGCAACGCTTGCCAGCGATTCACGGACAAGCCGCACGCACCGGGCGCGGAGCTACGGCCAATCCCATTGGCCTGGCCCTTCGCACAATGGGGGCTCGACATGGTCGGAAAACTCCTAAGGTCCTCACGAGGAGGCTACGTCCACCTCTTAGTCGCAGTCGACAAATTCACCAAATGGATTGAAGCCATGCCAGTGACCAACCAAACAGGGCACAGCGCAGTCAAGTTCTTCGAGTCCATCGTCTACTGCTTCGGAGTGCCGCACAGCATTATCACCGACAACGGGACAAACTTCACATCCAAGGAGTTCCAAGAATTCTGCGAGAACCTGGGGATCAACATCAGCTACGCCTCAGTAGCGCATCCACAGACCAACGGTCAGCTGGAAAAAGCAAACGGGCTTGTCTGCAGCGGCATCAAGAAGCGACTCCTCTGACCACTCAAACAAGCTGCGGGTTGCTGGCCGGATGAACTGCAATCCGTACTCTAGAGCCTACGTACAACTCCAAACAGCGCCACGGGCTACACGCCATTCTTTATGGTGCACGGAGCAGAGGCAGTGCTACCCGCCGAAGTACGATGCAAGGCGCCACGCGTGGTGGCCTACAGCGAGCAGGAGTTATCCCTCGCACTCGAAGACTCTGTCGATCTCCTTGACGAAGCAAGGGAAATCGCCGTAGAAAGATCCACGATCTACCAGCAGAACCTACGCAACTACCTAAGTAGGAGGCTTCGCCCTAGATCCTTCGTCGAAGGTGACCTGGTCCTGCGACTGAAGCAAGCAGGGGCATCTCAAGCTTGATTCCCCCTGGGAAGGATTGTACGTGATTACAGAAGTAATCCCAGGTGGCACCTATCGCCTTCAAGATTTAGAGACAGGAGTCGCATACTCTAACCCCTGGAACATCGCACAGCTGCGATGCTTCTACCCTTAGTCGTTTTTACTTTCACATTGCAAATAAGGCTACTCAGCCAAGGCTACTTAGCCATACATTGTACCTCGCACTGTTCTTCGAATAAATAAAGCTAAGTGCCCCAAAACTTTGAGTTCTCCTTTACTTTCCCAATTTATATACTCGGGGGCTACGCCACCCTGTACACATCTGTTCGTCGAACCAAAACGCGATATCCTGAGTAGCTGGTACATCAATCGAAACCCTTAACATAACATCAACCCAGCTGCAACGCACCTGACAGGTTGACAAGGGACTGAGATACAAACATGACTAGGCTAACGAAAAGGACTCTCATAGTGCCACGCACTTCATACTAACAAAAGCTCTTTATACGCATTCAACAAATAAATTATCTACAACATTTATACGAACTTTACAACACAAGTACATTTATGTGCAGGATACAAACTTGGCTATTATTGCAGCAGAAGAACGTTGGTTTGTTCCTCGAAAAAGTCGACGATCTCTTCTGCTGGGAGGTCCACCGCCTGATAGTGCGGCACCATATTCCAAGCAGAACCTGCTGGTGGCGGAGGTGGCCCAGACGCAATTGCCACAACATCCACGTCAGGCCTGTGCAGTCGCACCATTGACAAAGCAGCCTTAGCACCGGCCACCAGCTGTTGCCTCACGCATTTCCGAACCGCGAACATATCTTGAAACTTGGCTAAGAGGGCCAGCAAGCTTGATGGAGTATCATCCAGCGGGAACATCGCCCGATAAATGTTCTTCAAGCATGACTGTGACTTCTTCAGAAACAGCAGCACTCGCGAGGCACGATCCTGCAGGGTCGCCAGCGCAGTCGCACGATCATGATCTACCCAGAAGTATCCACTCTCTTGAAGTTGCTCCTAGGTAAGATCATGTAGGCGAATGGCAATTCTATCTTTCTCCTCCTGCGGATAACGCGCGCTAACAACTACACGAAGCAGCACCAGCAGCATGAGTACAACGTACCACTGCGAGTGACTACAAAGGAAAAGATGAGAACAAGCAAACTAACATTTGAATTGGTCGCCCAGCTGCGTCACCTTGCCAAGCAGATATTGCTCTCGGGCGGCGGCTTTTTCCGCCTTCGACTTCCACACGTCTGCGTTACCACGGAGCACGGGCAACTCACGCTTCAGCTGCTTCACGCGATCACACAGTCGCGAAAGCAAGGACAGCTCATCTACCCTGGAGCGCGGCGGTGCCACGGTATCATCAAGAGTTGGCGAGTCCTGGTTTCCCATCATAGGATCACTTGATGTACCCTATCACAAGTATAGATAGAAGCAAATAAGACGACCAAATCAACACAAAGACAAAAGGGTCAGATGCATTCAAGACAAGCATAAGTATCAACAGATACACTCGCCAGCAGGCATGTTCTTAAACAAAAGGACATAAACTAATCAACTATTACAAAAGCTAACTAAGGAGCAGCTGGCTTCTTCGACTTCAATGGCCTCGGGGGCTTCATCAAGTCCATGGCAGTGTCAGACGCCACTGACTTTCCACCGGCCCCTGAGGCCGAAGCTTTCGTCACCTTCTTGGCACGTTGGAGCTCCTCAGAGTACTTCGCAATAGTATTTATCAAATGATGCCCATATCTACCACAGGCAGTCGCGAAAGGAACGAAGACTACCTGCTGACCGTCCACGCCAACAGGCATCGCCTTCGACACCGCGGCAGGATCAATCTCGACGTCGTGGGCCTGCACCATGGCGAGCGACATGGACGCGCCAGTCGCGCGGAGTGAATTCTTGTAGCTAGAAGGCACACCCCCCGTGAGCGACTCAACTAGCTCATCCATATTATCGATCAGCTCCGCCTTGGGCATCAACTCCCCCCGGAGGCGACTGAGGGTGCCCTTGGCCTTGGAAAGCATATCCTGGACGGTGGCGCTACGGTCCTCGACTGCCAACAGCGCACCCGCCAGAGCGTCATCACGATGAAGGGCCTGCGGGTCGAAGCTTAAATCGCCAGCATCTGTACATAAACCCACACATGGATAAAAACATCAGCGCCACCGGCAACAACATTAGAAGCAGAGAAGGATAACAATATCCACAAGCAAAAGTACCTGAGAGAGCCTTGGCGATTGAAAACAGTTATTCTTCGAACAACTTTTCCCTGGCCGCGAAGGAGGCATGCAGATCCTCTTCACGCTTCCGCGCCTCGTCACGCGCTGCGATTTCCTCGTCGCGACCCTTCATAGCCGTGGCAAGTGTCTTCTCCAAGGTGGCGGTGTTACGCAGTAAGGCATTATGTCCAGCTACACGACAAGAAAAAGTTGATTATCAGTCGACTATATCAAAAGGATAAGACAAAAGTGTAGAACACTCACTTTCAACCACGCGGTGACGCGTCTCCAGCATTGCATGCTGGCGGCCCATCGCCATCACTTGTTCTGCCAAGTGCGCAGCTTCCTTCACAAGGAGCTGTCGCACAAACAAGGAATCAGCAGAGGTAACAGATGCGTCGACTGCTATACTAAAACGAAGAAAATATATACTTACATGGTCCTCAAGTGACTCCGAAGATGTCTGATGTACCCCCATCCGGGCAACCATTCGATGTTCTCCTCCACGAGGAGAACTGGAAGAGTTGTGCCCGGAGTAGGCCGCCAATGGAGGGGAAGGAGCACGCTCGACCTCTTTCTTGGCCCTTGAGGTCGCGACTCCTGATTCCTTCAAAAATTGGACGTCGCCAGAAGATGACGATGCCTCTTAACTACAAGACAAAACCTACATTGATAAAGGGCAAATTCTGGGACAAGCCAGCAAAGGCACAACAGAAACTTACCAATCAAGCTTGTCAAAATCAAATGTGGCCTCCACCGACTCCGATGAAGACTCCTTGGGCAACCGCATCTTCTTGCGAGAAGACGGTGCCACAGCCCTCACAGGAACGGCAGGAATTGGCGACTCCGCACCAACGCCCATACCTTCAGGAGTTGAGGGAGACGACGCGTTGGAATCCTCGCTGCGTGAACAGTTGCTAGTATCCGGACTATCGAACTCGGGGGGCTTCCTCCTCCACATCATAAGGGACAGTCGACTCAGACTCATCCTCTTCCAAGGCTTCACGAGGAATAATCCCCTCAGGGAGAGGGGGCATACAAGGCGACACCACCCAATCCTGCGTACAGACAAAGAAATTCAACAAACAAATAAGTAAGCAATAGAAAAGCAATCGACAAAATAAGCTACTGCTTAGCACAACTATACCTCAGGAGGAGGATTCGAAGCATCAAAGGGAGGAACAACTGGCTCACTGGGAAGCACATCCTTGATGGTGTACTTCGTGACCAGTCGAACCCTCTTGTCCACCTCACTCGCGAATATGCCATCGGCAGACACGCGAGTGGCATCATCAGCGCTAGCCCATTGAAACATGGGGTGGACTCTGCCTTGCAGGAGCTGGACGCGACAGCGCAGCCAAGTGCGGATGAGAGCACAGCCTCCCTCCTCTTTTCCTATGCGACTCTCGAGGTCGCAGACGCGTTGATATTGCACGTCTGTCTCCGCGAGCTTGCCAGGCATGACTACGTTCTTCCAGGAGCGCATCCTCCTGCACGGCGTCGCGGGATCAAAGGGCGCGAGTCCAAAGTGCTCACCATTGGCCTTCTGATTGCGGATATAGAACCATTTGTCCCTCCACCCTTGGACAGACGCCGTGAGCTTGATGTCTAGGTAGGTGGCGGATGGGTCGACATGGATTCCACAACCACCTACATCGTAAACTAAAGAGCCAGATGCGGACTAGCGCTTCAATTTGAAGATGCGCTTGAAGAGGCCGAAGTGTGGCTCGAGTCCGAGCCAGCACTCACAGAGTGTGATGAAGCAAGAGATGTGGAGGATCGAATTTAGGGACAGCTGATGGAGCTGGAGCCCGTAGAAACAAAGAAGACCCCTAAAAGGGGGTGAAGAGGCAAGGAAAGACCGCGAATGATGAATGCAAGAAACATCACTCGAAAACCAGCGGGAGGAGCAGGAATGGTCTCACCGCTGGGGACGCGTGCATCGGTGACTGCAGCGGACAGCACTCCGTCTTGGCGAATAAGATGGAGATCAGACGCCTTGATGATGGAAGGGCGCCACGCACCATTCCTGACGCGGGTGCCCGCGACCTTCTTCTTCCCGCATCAGCGGTGCTGGTGCCCGCATCGGCGGAGCCGCCCTTCTTCTTTGTCACGACAACAGTGGCCGCAGAATCAGCGGCAGCGCCTCCCTTTTTCTTCCCCATTGCATGATGGTGATGCGAGCGAAGAAAGTAGCTCGGAAACGAACGGAGCTGGTCCAGCGTCATGGAGGAAACGGGCGCAGAGAAAAGCAGAGGAGCAGCAGCAATGGCGATGGCAGCAAGGATGAATGAGAACAGATGGGAAAAATTACCACCGCAGCGCCGCTACTTAACCCCTGGAAGATGCAATCTAACGGCTCAGAAAAACCCTATTGGACGCGTGGCACGCATCGCGTTGGACACGTGGAGAAGGGGAAGCGCGAACCATCCCTCCACTACTCCCATTACGCACAGAAATCGAGGAGGCGCAGTTAAAATAAAGATTATGCACGCCCATTGAAATCAAAGTCAGAAAGTGGGACCCACTGCTCGTCACGTCCCGTCAAACTCGCTCACGTGGGCAACTGAGATCATACAAGCGTCAGCACTGACGTCATCAAAGCTACGCAGCGGACAACTTCAACTACTTTAGTCCTTGATAGAGTCTTCGACTCCACCAAGCACTCGGGGCTACTCCCATAGGGAGCGCTGGCCGTGCACCCTACGATTTTTTCTTTTCTTTTTGCAGGAACATGGACAACCAGAAGCAAACCAAAACCATTCGAAATATGATTCGACTATGTACATGGGTTACTCCCATAGGGAGCGCTGGAAAAATTCGACTGAAACAAGCAAGCAAAAGACGACAGCAGTCACAAACGTTCTTTTGTCCCTGCTTGAGTCTTAGACTCAACCAGGCACTCAGGGGCTACTCCCATAAGGAGCGCTGGTCGCGCACCCTATGATTATTTATACAGAAAACTGTGTGTTGATAACATCCGCAGTCGAAGCTCATGGCGACACAGCCTCATAATTTTTTCCTACACAGAGATTGCGTCTCCTGGGTCATCCGAATCGTCTCCGCGATGATAAAATTCGGATGTCACGCTTACAACGTGAAGGTAAGACCTGAATAAGGCCTGGCAACACATTTAGCTACGCACTACTAGAAATGTATCTGTGCCTACAGGTACGATGAAATGCCTTGACGGACGCGTCGAGTGCTCACACCCATATAACTAGAATTCGACTCCTATAAGACCTCCGCGGCCTGAGTCGAATTACACTAGCACTTTTCCGGATTCGAGTCCGGGGACTCGAGTTCGAGTAGATTGCGTTGTTTCACCCTAAGGTGGTTAACTGATACCGATACTTCGGTTACATCAGGCACGTATATTGACAATCCCTATGACACAAATAAAAGCAGTCGAAATGCACTCATTCAGGCACTCGAAGACTTCAAAAAAGTCCCCAGTCGAATCTGCGATTCCACTGGACACTCGGGGGCTACTGACATGGGTATACCTTACAGGTACTCGAGCTTGGTATATACGGTCCAAATACGTACAGGCCCACGGTGTCTCCAAGGCCCAGATGAAAGGACTCGAGTAACCTACGGACTCTCGATTGCTTGAAGAACAAGAAGAAGCTAAAGATAGAAAATTTGAAGGGGAAAACCCTAACTTGTAACCGACTCGACCTGCTACCCGAGACCTAGCCTACCTATATAAGGGCTAGGAGGGGGCGGCGAGGAGGACACACGCAACCCTAGTTTCCACAACCCTCGCCAGATTGCATCTGCGCACCATTGTATCTTTCAATTCCTTCGATAATTCCACGAGCAGACAAGCAGGAGTAGGGACCTCTTCGAGGCTTGAACCTGGGTAAATCTTTGTCCCATGTGTGCTTGTTTGCTAGCCGATAGATGTCTCCAGCGCTCCCTCCTTCTCCAAAACCCAAGTCCATAACAATGGGCATTGATGAGTTAAACCCTCGTCAGGTCGTTTTCATGAGCTATTGCCCATAGTTTTGGGGTTCCAAGGCCCAATATATGTTTGAGAGATATAGTAAAAGTCGTCATTTTTGTGTTTTATGGCTGTTGTCATGAGTTATTACCCAGATTTTGGGGTTCTAGAGAATGTACAATGACCGTAAGACCCGATATATGTTGGATTGTAATGACAAAAACTCGTTGTTTTTTCATTTTATGGTCTTTTTTATGAGCTATTGCCCACGGTTTTTGGGGTTCTAGGGCGATTGGCATGGCTCGTAAGACACGGTACATGTTTGATCGATATGACCAAAAACTCATCATTTTCGCGTTTTATGGTCGTTTTCATGATATATTGCCCACAGTTTTGGGGGTCCAGGGTGATTTACAATGACCGTAAGACCCAATAAATGTCAGAGATATACGACCAAAAGCTCATCATTTTCGTGTTTTAGTCTGTTTTCATGAGCTATTGCCCATTATTTTGGGGTTCTAAGGCCCGATATATTTTTGAGAGATATAGTAAAACTTGTCATTTTCGCGTTTTATGGCCGTTGTCATGAGCTATTGCCCAATTTTTGGGGTTCTAGGGAGATTTACAACAACTGTAAGACCCGATATATGTTTGAGAGTAATGACAAAAACTCGTTGTTTTCACATTTTATGGTCGTTTTTTGAGATATTGCCCATGGTTTTGGGGTTCTAGGGCGATTGGCATGGCTCGTAAGACACGATACATGTCTGATCCATATCACCAAAAACTCGTCATTTTCATGTTTTATGGCCGTTTTCATGAGCCATTGCCCACAGTTTTGGGGTTTTGGGGCAATTTACAATGATCGTAAGATCTGATAAATGTTAGGGAGATATGAACAAAAGCTTGTCATTTTCGTGTTTTATGGTTGTTTTCATGAGCTATTGCCCACAGTTTTGGGGTTCCAAGGCCCAATATATGCTTGAGAGATATAGTAAAACTCGTCATATTTGTGTTTTATGGCCGTTATCATGAGTTATTGCCCAAGTTTTGGGGATTCTAGGGAGATTTACAACGACCATAAGACCCGATATATGTTGGATTTTAATGACAAAAAGTCGTTGATTTCACATTTTATGGTCTTTTTTATGAGCTATTCCCACGGTTTGGGGGTTCTAGAGCTATTGGCATGGCTCGTAAGACACGATACATGTTTGATCGATATGACCAAAAACTCATCATTTTCGTGTTTTATGGTCGTTTTCATGAGTTATTGCCCATAGTTTTGGGGGTTTAGGGTGATTTAGAATGACCGTAAGACCCAATAGAGAGATATGACCAAAACCTCATCATTTTCGTGGTTTGGGCTATTTTCATGAACTATTGCCCACAGCTTTGGGGTTCCAAGGCCCGATATATGTTTGAGAGATGTAGTAAAACTCAAGATTTTCGCGTTTTATGCCCGTTGTCATGAGCTATTCCCAAGTTTTGGGGTTCTAGGGAGATTTGCAACAACCGTAAGACCCGATATATGTTCGAGTGTAATGATACAAACTTGTCATTTTCGCTTTTTATGGTCTTATTTATGAGCTATTGCAAACGGTTTTGGTGTTCTAGGGCGATTGGCATGGCTCGTAAGACCCGATACATGTTTGATCGATATCACCAAAAACTCGTCATTTTCGTGTTTTATGGCCGTTTTCATGAGCCATTGCCCACAGTTTTGGCGTTTCGGGGCAATTTAAAATGATCATAAGATCCGATAAATGTTAGAGAGATATGAACAAGAGCTTGTCATTTTCGTGTTTTCTGGTTGTTTTCATGAGCTATTGCCCACAGTTTTGGGGTTCCAAGGCCCAATATATGTTTGAGAGATATAGTAAAACTCGTCATTTTTGTGTTTTATGGCCGTTGTCATGAGTTATTGCCCAAGTTTTGGGGATTCTAGGTAGATTTACAACGACCGTAAGACCTGATATATGTTGGATTGTAATGACAAAAACTCGTTGTTTTCACGTTTTATGGTCTTTTATGAGCTATTGCCCACGGTTTTGGGGTTCTAGGGCGATTGGCATGGCTCATAAGACACGATACATGTTTGATCGATATGACCAAAAACTCGTCACTTTCGTGGTTTATGGTCGTTTCATGATCTATTGCCCACAGTTTTGCGGGTCCAGGGCAATTTACAATGACCGTAAGACCCAATAAATGTGGGAGAGATATGACCAAAGCTCATCATTTTCGTGTTTTAGGCTGTTTTCATGAGCTATTGCCCATAGTTTTGGGGTTCCAAAGCCCGATATATTTTTGAGAGGTATAGTAAAACTGGTCATTTTCGCGTTTTATGGCCGTTGTCATGAGCTAATGCCCAATTTTTGGGATTCTAGGGAGATTTACAACGACTGTAAGACCCGATATATGTTTGAGACTAATGACAAAACTCGTTGTTTTCACATTTTATGGTTGTTTTATGAGCTATTGCCCACGGTTTTGGGGTTCTAGGGCGATTGGCATGGCTCGTAAGACACGATACATGTTTGATCGATATGACTTAAAACTCATCATTTTCGTGTTTTATGGTCGTTTTCATGAGTTATTGCCCACAGTTTTGGGGTTTTAGGGTGATTTACAATGACCATAAGACCCAATAAATGTTAGAGATATATGACCAAAATCTCATCATTTTCATGGTTTAGGTTGTTTTCATGAACTATTGCCCACAGTTTTGGGGTTCCAAGGCCCGATATATGTTTGAGAGTGAAGGAAATATGCCCTGAGAGGCAATAATAAAGTTGTTATTATGTATTCCTTATATATGATAGATGTTTATTTTGCATGCTAGAATTGTATTGATCGGAAACATCAATACTTGTGTGTTTAATAAACAAAAAGGGTTCCTAGTTATGCCTCTCTTATAGACTAGCTTGTTGATTAACAAGATGATCAAGGTTTCCTGATCATGGACATTGGATGTTGTTAATAACAAGGTCACACCATTGGTGGAATGATGTGATGAACATTCATCCGAAGTATAGCATTACGATCAAGTCATTATGTTTATATTGCTATAACATCATACGAAGTAATCTTTATCCTTAGACCATGAGATCATGTTAATTGCTAACACCTGAAGAGTATCTTGATAACATCAAACGTCACACCGTAACAGGGTGACTATAAAGATGGGTTCAGTACTACGAAGGTGTTATGTTGAGGCTCATAGAACAAGAGTGGAATTTGTCAATCCAGATGACGGATAGATATACTCTGGGCCCTCTCGGTGATATCACATTGAGATAGCTTGCAAGCAAGTGATGTGATCACTAGAATGTTATATCACGGGAACGAGAAAAGAGTGCATGTCGGTAACGAGATCAAACTAGGTATGGAGATACCGATGATCGAATCTCGGACATGTAATATATCGCGAGACAAAGGGATTTAGTTACAAGCGTTAAAGGTTCTCACGAACACAGAAGTCATGGTTGAATGTGTAGGAGTCGGTACGGATCTCCAGGTCCCGCTGCTGATTATTGATAGGAGAAGGGTCTCGATCATGTCTGCATTATTCGTGAACCGTAGGGTGACACACTTAAGAGTTACCAGACACCATTTTGGAGCACATATGTTTCAGACGAAAGAATTGCAAAGCGCAGGCATTGTTTCAATAGAAACCGGAAATTGTTTCGGGTGAAATTGCAGAAAGTGGTTCTGCAAGTGATATTGAAATATTTCAAGGGGCTATATGTGAATGTTTGTTAATTAAAGTAATTAAAAAATTCTGAATAAATTTAATAAAAGAGTTTTATTAAATGAGAGAGCATTAAACTTGGAGAATAATGCATTTAAAGTGGAGACTTTAAAAGGGAATGTGAAGAGGCATTTTAATGTAGAGGGGTTACCACCACATGAATGGGGGAGGTGAGGGGTCACCCCCCCCCCCCCCGCCCATGCGTCGGCCATGGAGAGGAGGGGCACCCCCCCCTCCTCCTATAAAAGGCCACCCATTCCCTCCTTCATCCACACACCTCCTTGTGAAGGATCTCTCTCCCCCTCTAGAATTATTCCCCATGGTCTCGGATTAGCGAGATACATGTTCCCGGTGGCATTTCGTCTAGAAGGAGTTACTTCTTCCACCGGATCGCTGGAGCGAGGAGGTGGAGGTTGTCCAGTGGCTTGAACGTGTGTGCGAGTACGGATGCGTTGCTGAGTTGTGGCGCTCGGACTTCCTCATGATCTTGAGATCGGCAAGTGTACGACTACATCAACCACGAGTTCCTACTCGTTAACAAAACTCGTTGTCTTCGAGGGTAAGTTCTCGTTGGATGTATGTCCACCCGTTGCTTTGTACCTAGTAGATAGATCTTGGCGTGTAGTTCACACCATAGGAAAAAATTTGTTTTCTATGTTGCGGACCCAACAGAGAGATATAGTAAAACTCATGATTTTCGCGTTATATGCCCGTTGTCATGAGATATTGCCCATGTTTTGGGGTTCTAGGGAGATTTACAACGACCCTAACACCTGATATATGTTTGAGTGTAATGATAAAAACTCCTCGTTTTCGCGTTCTATGGTCTTTTTAATGAGATATTTCCCACGGTTTTGGGGTTCTTGGCGATTGGCATGGCTCGTAAGACCCGATACATGTTTGATCGATATCACCAAAAACTCGTTATTTTCGTGTTTTATGGCCGTTTTCATGAGCTATTGCCCACTGTTTTTTGGGTTTCGGGGCGATTTACATTGTTCGTAAGATCCGATAAATGTTTGAGAGTGATGACAAAAACTCATTGTTTTCACGTTTTATGGTCGTTTTTTGAGCTATTGCCCACAGTTTTGGGGTTCAAGGGCGATTGGCATGGCTCGTAAGACACGATACATGTTTGATCGATATGACCAAAAACTCATCATTTTCGTGTTTTATGGTCATTTTCATGAGTTATTGCCCACAGTTTTGGGGCTTCAGGGTGATTTACAATGACCGTAAGACCCAATAAATGTTAGAGAGATATGACCAAAAGCTCATCATTTTCGTGGTTTTGGTTGTTTTCATGAACTATTGTCAACAGTTTTGGGGTTCCAAGGCCCGATATATGTTTGAGAGATATAGTAAAACTCATGATTTTTGCGTTTTATGCCCGTTGTCATAAGCTATTGCCAAAGTTTTGGGGTTCTGGGGAGATTTACAACGACCCGAAGACCGGATTTATGTTTGAGAGTAATGATAAAAACTCGTCATTTTCACGTTTTATGGTCTTTTCTATGAGCTATTGCCCACGTGTTTGGGGTTCTAGGGCGATTGGCATGGCTTGTAAGACCCGATACATGTTTGATTGATATGACCAAAAACTCGTCATTTTCGTGTTTTATGGTCGTTTTCATGAGCTATTGCCCACATTTATGGGGTTTCGGGGAGATTTACAATGATGGTAAGATCCGATAAATGTTAGAGAGATATGAACAAAAGCTTGTCATTTTCGTGTTTTATGGTTGTTTTCATGAGCTATTGCCCACAGTTTTGGGGTTCCAAGGCCCAATATATGTTTGAGAAATATAGTAAAACTCGTCATTTTTGTGTTTTATGGTCGTTGTCATGAGTTATTGCCTAAGTTTTGGGGTTCTAGGGAGATTTACAACGACCATAAGACCCTATATATGTTGGGTTGTAATGACAAAAACTCATTGTTTTCACGTTTTATGGTCTTTTTTATGAGTTATTGCCCATAGTTTTGGGGTTCTAGGGAGATTGGCATGGCTCGTAAGACAAGATACATGTTTGATCGATATGACCAAAAACTCGTCATTTTCGTGTTTTATGGTCGTTTTCATGATCTATTGCCCATAGTTTTGGGGTTCCAGGGCAATTTACAATGATCGTAAGACCCAATAAATGTGAGAGAGATATAACCAAAAGCTCATCATTTTCATGTTTTAGGCTGTTTTCATGAGCTATTGCCCATAGTTTTGGGGTTCCAAGGCCCGATATATTTTTTAGAGATATAGTAAAACTGGTCATTTTTGTGTTTTATGGCCGTTGCGAAGAGATATTGCCCAAGTTTTGTGGTTCTAGGGAGATTTACAACGATCGTAAGACCCGATATATGTTGGAGAGTAATGACAAAAACTCGTTGTTTTCTCGTTTTATGGTCTTTTATGAGTTATTGCCCAAAGTTTTGGGGTTCTAGGGCGATTGGCATGGCCCGGAAGACCCGATACATGTTTGATCGATATGACCAAAAACTCGTCATTTTCGTGTTTTATGGCTGTTTTAATGAGCTATTGCCCACAGTTTTGGGGTTCTAGGGCGATTTACAATGACCGTAAGACCCGATAAATATTAGAGATATATGAACAAAATCTCGTCATTTTCGTGTTTTATGGTTGTTTTCATGAGCTATTGCCCATAGTTTTAGGGTTGTAAGGCCTGATATATGTTTGAGAGATAAAGTAAAACTCGTGATTTTTGTGTTTTATGGCCGTTGTCTTGACCTATTGCCCAAGTTTTGGGGTTCTAGGTAGATTTACAACGACTGTAAGACCCGATATATGTTTGAGACTAATGATAAAAACTTGTCGTTTTTGTGTTTTCTGGTATTTTTACGAGCTATTGCCCACGGTTTTCGGGTTCTAGGGCGATTGGCATGGCTCGAAAGACCCGATACATGTTTGATCTATATGACCAAAAACTCGTCTTTTTCGTGTTTTATGGCCGTTTTCATGAGCTATTGCCCACAGTTTTGGGGTTTCAGGGCGATTTACAATGATCGTAAGATCCGATAAATGTTAGCGAGATATGAACAAAAGCTTGTCATTTTCGTGTTTTATGGTTATTTTCATGAGCTATTGCCCACAATTTTGGGGTTCCAAGGCCCAATATATGTTTGAGAGATATAGTAAAACTCGTCATATTTGTGTTTTATGGCCGTTGTTATGAGTTATTGCCCAAGTTTTTGGGTTCCAGGGAGATTTACAACGACCGAAAGACCCGATATATGTTGGCTTGTAATGACAAAAACTCATTGTTTTCACGTCTTATGGTCTTTTTATGAGCTATTGTCTATAGTTTTGAGGTTCTAGGGAGATTGGCATGGCTCGTAAGACACGATACATGTTTGATCGATATGACCAAAAACTCATCATTTTCGTGTTCTATGGTCGTCATGATCTATTGCCCACAGTTTGGGGTTCTAGGGCGATTTACGATGATCGTAAGACCCAGTAAATGTGAGAGATATGACCAAAACCTCATCATTTTCATGTTTTGGGTTGTTTTCATGAGCTATTGCCCATAGTTTTGGGGTTCCAAGGCCCGATATATTTTTGAGAGATATAGTAAAACTGGTCATTTTTGTGTTTTATGGCCGTTGTCATGAGCTGTTGCCCAAGTTTTGGGGTTATAGGGAGATTTACAACGACCGTAAGACCCGATATATGTTGGAGAGTAATGACAAAAACTCGTCGTTTTCTCGTTTTATGGTGTCTTTATGAGCTATTGCCCACAATTTTGGGGTTCTAGGGCAATTGGCATGGCATGTAAGACCCGATAGATGTTTGATCGATATGACCAAAAACTCGTTATTTTCGTGTTTTATGGCCGTTTTAATGAGCTATTGCCCATAGTTTTGGGGTTCCAGGGCGATTTACAATGACCGCAAGACCCGATAAATGTTACAGATATTAACAAAAGCTCGTCATTTTCGTATTTTATGGTTGTTTTCATGAGCTACTGCCCACAGTTTTGGGGTTCCAAGGCCCAATATATGTTTGAGAGATATAGTAAAACTCGTGACTTTTGTGTTTTATGGCCATTGTCATGACCTATTGCCCAAGTTTGTGGGTTCTAGGTAGATTTACAACGACCGTAAGACCCGATATATGTTGGAGAGTAATGACAAAAACTCGTTGTTTTCACGTTTTATGGTCTTTTTTGTGAGCTATAGCCCATAGTTTTGGGGTTCTAGGACGACTGGCATTGCTCGTAAGACATGATACACGTTTGAGAGATATGACCAAAAACTCGTATATTTCGCGTTTTATGGCTGTTTCATGAGCTATTGCCAACAATATTGAGGTTCCAGGGCGATTTTCATAGCCCATCGGACCAGACACATGTTTGAGAGAAATGACCAAAAACTTGTAGTTTTCGTGTTTTATGGCCGTCTCATAATCTATAGCCTAGTGTTTTGGAGTTCCAGGATAATTTGCAACAACTGTATGACCTGATAAATGTTTGATCGATATGACCAAAAACTCGTTTCCATGTTTTATGGCCTTTTTATGAGCTATTGCCCACAGTTTTCGGGTTCTAGAGCGATTGGCATGGCTCAAAGACCCAATACATGTTTGATCGATATGACCAAAAACTCTTCGTTTTCGTGTTTTATGGCTATTTTCATGAGCTATTGCCCATAGTTTTGGGGTTTCAGGGCAGTTTATAATGACTATAAGAGCCAATAAATGTTATAGAGATATGACCAAAAGCTCATCATTTTCGTGTTTTAGGCCATTTTCATGAGCTATTGCCCACGGTTCTGGGGTTCCAAGTCCCAATATATGTTTGAGAGATATAGTAAAACTCATCATTTTCGCGCTTTACGGCCGTTGTCATGAGTTATTGCCCATGTTTTGGGGTTTTCGGGAGATTTACAACGACCGTAAGACCCTGTATATATTTGAGAGTAATGAGAAAAACTCGTCGTTTTCGCATTTTATGGTCGTTTTTATGAGCTATTTGCCCACAGTTTGGGGTTTTAGGGCGATTGGCATGGCCCGTAAGACCCGATACATGTTTGATCGATATGACCAAAAACTCGTCGTTTTCGTGTTTTATGGCCGTTTTAATGAGCTATTGCCCACAGTTTTGGGCTTCGAGGGCGATTTACAATGACCGTGAGACCCAATAAATGTGAGAGAGATTGACCAAAAGCTCATCATTTTCGTTTTTTAGGCTATTTTCATGAGCTATTACCCATAGTTTTAGGGTTCCAAGGCCCGATATATGTTTGAGAGATATAGTAAATCTTGTCATTTTCGCGTTTTATGGCCGTTGTCATGTGCTATTGCCCATTTTTTATGGTTCTAGGGAGATTTACAATGACTGTAAGACCCGATATATGTTTGATCGATATGACCAAAAACTCATCTTTTTCGCATTTTATGGTCGTTTTTATGAGCTATTGCCCACAGTTTGGGGTTCTAGGGCGATTGGCATGGCTCGTAAGACCCGATATATGTTTGATCGATATGACCAAAAACTCGTCATTTTCCTGTTTTATGGCCGTTTTCATGACCTATTGCCCATAGTTTTGGTGTTCCAGGGCGATTTACAATGACCGTAAGACCTGATAAATGTTAGAATGATATGAACAAAAGCTTGTCATTTTCGTGTTTTATGGCTGTTTTCATGAGCTATTGCCCATAGTTTTTGGGTTGCAAGGCCTGATATATGTTTGAGAGATAAAGTAAAACTCGTGATTTTTGTGTTTTATGGCCATTGTCATGACCTATTGCCCACGGTTTTGGGGTTCTAGGGCGATTGGCATGGCTCGTAAGACCCGATACATGTTTGATCGATATGACCAAAAACTCGTCTTTTTCGTGTTGTATGGCCATTTTCATGAGCTATTGCCCATAGTTTTGGGGTTTCGAGGCGATTTACAATGATCGTAAGATCCGATAAATGTTAGCAAGATTTGAACAAAAGCTTGTCATTTTCGTGTTTTATGGTTGTTTTCATGAGCTATTGCCCACAGTTTTGGGGTTCCAAGCTCAATATATGTTTGAGAGATATAGTAAAACTCGTCATATTTGTGTTTTATGGCCGTTGTCATGAGTTATTGCCCAAGTTTTTGGGTTCCAGGGAGATTTACAACGACCGAAAGACCCGATATATGTTGGCTTGTAATGACAAAAACTCATTGTTTTCCACGTCTTATGGTCTTTTTTATGAGCTATTGCCCATAGTTTTGGGGTTCTAGGGCTATTGGCATGGCTCGTAAGACACGATACATGTTTGATCGATATGACCAAAAACTCGTCATTTTCGTTTTCTATGGTCGTTTTCATGATCTATTACCCACAGTTTGGGGTTCCAGGGCGATTTATGATCATCGTAAGACCCAGTAAATGTGAGAGAGATATGACCAAAACCTCATCATTTTCATGTTTTGGGTTGTTTTCATGAGCTATTGCCCATAGTTTTGGGGTTCCAAGGCCTGATATATTTTTGAGAGATATAGTAAAACTAGTCATTTTGTGTTTTATGGCCGTTGTCATGAGCTATTGCCCAAGTTTTGGGGTTCTAGGGAGATATACAACTTCCGTAAAACCCGATATATGTTGGAGAGTAATGACAAAAACACGTCGTTTTCTCGTTTTATGGTCTTTTTATGAACTATTGCCCACAGTTTGGGGGTTCCAGGGCGATTGGCATGGCCTGTAAGACCTGATACATGTTTGATCGATATGACCAAAAACTCATTATTTTCATGTTTTATGGCCGTTTTAATGAGCTATTGCCCATAGTTTTGGGGTTCCAGGGCGATTTACTATGACCGTAAGACCCGATAAATGTTACAGATATTAACAAAAGCTCGTCATTTCGTATTTTATGGTTATTTTCATGAGCTATTGCCCACATTTTTGGGGTTCCAAGGCCCACTATATGTTTGAGAGATATAGTAAAACTCGTGACTTTTGTGTTTTATGGCCGTTTTCATGAGCTATTGCCCAAGTTTTGGGGTTCTAGGTAGATTTACAACGACCATAAGACCCGATATATGTTGGAGAGTAATGACAAAAACTTGTTGTTTTCACGTTTTATGGTCTTTTATGAGCTATTGCCCATAGTTTTGGGGTTCTAGGGTGATGGCTCGTGTTGATGTAGAGCTCGTTGGGAACCCAAGAGGAAGGTATGATGAGCACAGCATCAAGTTTCCCTCAGTTATGAAACCAAGGTTTAATCGAACTAGTAGGAGCAAGGAAACACCCCAAAGGTGTTGCTACCTGAGCCTTGGCAGGGTGCACTACCGGTGCTAGTAGCAACGTGGAGACCTGCACAACACAACCACAGAACTTTGTCCCCAACTTACGATGAGGTTGTCAATCTCACCGTGTTTTGCTGAAAACAAAGGATTAAACATATCGAATGGAAGGAAGTAATAGTTTGTAGAAAGTAAACACAAAGCAGTAAACATTTTATAATTGTATGTAAAAGAAAGGACCAGGATCCATAGTTCACTAGAGGTGGCTCTCCTTAAGATAGATAACATGCTGGGTGAACAAATTACAGCGGGGCTATTGACAAACATCGAGAAATCAATACATGCATATACTAATCATCTTGACTCCTTTGAGATTTGATTGGGCATTACAACATTATACATAGACCGCCATCCAACTGCATCTATGACTAATAATCCGCCTTCAGGTTATCATCTGAACCCCCTCCAGTATTAAGTTGCAAGCAACAGATTATTGCTTTACGAATTGCGTGTGAAGTAAACAATACGATTGTTCTATGAACAAAGGATTGTTGTTTTCTCCCTAGTAGCAACAACACATCTAGTACCTTAGAGATTTCTGTCACTTCCCCAGATTACCAGATGCATGAACCCACTATCGAGCATAAATACTAACTCTTGGAGTTTCTAACATCTACTTGGCCAAGATAGCTACTAACAACGGAAAGCATGCAAGATCACAAATAACAAAGACATGATAGAATCAATAATGAATCTGAAATAGCATCTCAATATCCATCGGATCCCCGCAAACACAACATGCAGAATTACAAATAGATGATCTTGATCATGAACAGAGCTCACAAGATCTAAACATGAAAGCACAAAGGAGGAGAACCAGGCATCTAGCTACTACATGGATCCGTAGTCCAAGGATGAACTACTCACGCATCGCACCGGAGGCTTGCATGGTGATGAAGAAGGCCTCCAGGGTGAATTCCCCTTTTCGGTAGGGTGCCAGGAAGAGCTTCAGATCCCTCCCGATCTAGGGATGGAGATGACGGCGGCTACAGACTCTTTCATGGATTTTTCGATCGGGTACTTAGGGTATTCGTCCCGAGGGCATCTTATAGGCAGAAGGGGAGGCCGAGGGGGTGCTGGGGTCGGCCATTCCACCCCCTGGCGCGGGCCAGGCCTGGCCGCGCGGCCAGGTGGTGTGGTGGCCCCCTAGCCCCTCTCCATCTCATACTCTGGCATCTGATGACTTCCGAAAAAATAGGCACTTTGGCTTTTGTCCCGTCCAATTCCGAGAATATTAATTTTTTGACTTTCCTGGAACCAAAAATAGCAGAAAACAGGCAGCTAGCACTGTGTCTCTTGTTAATAGGTTAGTCCAAGAAAGCATATGAAACGTACTCCAAAGTGTGGGCAAAACACAAGAAAGTGGATAAAATCAAGCATGGAACATCAAAAATTATAGATACATTTGCAATGTATCAACATCCCCAAGCTTAACTCCTGCTCGTCCTCGAGTAGGTAAGTGATAAAAAGAAAGAATAATTTTTGAGGTGACATGCACCATCAAAGACTTGATCAAAGTATTTGTAAAACATTCACATAAATCTCATGATAAGTCCCCAAAGATTCATATTGAACTTCAATTGGAACTTCTTTTGACCCAATGACGCGTTGATCCAGTTTCCTAGGATCATAGTACTTCAATCATATCATGAAAGACAAAGTTCTAGCAATAAGACAAAGAAACTGTGATGCAACATGAAAAGGCACAAACAAAAGATTCATGAATAACAATGCTTTGCAAGACGTTTGTTTGTTTCACATAAAGAAAACATAGCATAATAGCATTCAGCTTGTCCCTCAATAGAGTAGCAAATATAAATGCATAGGACACCTTCAAAGTTCATAAGAGTGACTAGATACAAATAGTTTAAAACAAGCAATATCAAGTTATGCATCAACCAACTAGTCTTGGGACAATGCACATAGAACTAAGAATGGCCACTATGCTCTCAAAGTAGGTGCATAAAGTAGAAGGTGGAGACTCAATATAATGGTGGAAGAAAGGCCTTCATAGAAGGAAGTAGGGATTCAAATCTCATAAAGAGCTTCCAAAAAATATGGTACTTATAGCTTTCAGCTCTCATTGCCCCTATCATAAGCATCTTTAAGGTGATTAAGGTTAAAGTGAACAAACTATGGTGTACATGCTTGACGAAGTATAAGTTAGAAATCTCATGTCCCTTGTATACGAGGGCCGCTCCTCATGCTACTCAAGTTTAGTCACCGGTAAGCTCTTGTCATCGTAAGTACATGTGTATCATAGAGAACCGCCAATGGGGTACCCCTTGCCCGATGATACGGAAGAATCCCCATATCAAAATGACAAGGCAAGCAGACAACGAGCATCTCAGCAATCTTCTTATTTACCATGGGAATATGGTGCTTTTTTCTCACTTCTCTCTTTTCATAATCTCTTTTTTTCATTTTTTCTTTTTTTTCTTTCACAATAGAGGACTCTTTTTTTATAAGAAGAATGCTTCATAGACAGCTCATTATGGTTACGATGCAGGTTTCCACCATGTCAGCATGGATTAGACCAACGGCCCAGGCGTTTCTCTAACACATATACGTAACTCCATGGACTTACAAGCTCCCCTTTCATTTCACACCGACGACATCCATATACAAAAGAGCATGATATCAACTAGGTACAAGTAGCAAGTGCAATGTTGAAAGCGTTTCCCATGAAAGCATGGTTCTGCTAATTCCCAACAAATAAGTGCAAGCAAATACAACATAGACGACACAATGGTTCAAGTTTATTAAGGGCAAGAAAAGTAAAGTGTGATATCAAGTTCATGAGAGCTTTAATCACTAGTTTTCTCATAACAAGTTTAATTCGGAAGGTAAACAAAAGCATAAATATACTTAGAATAGCATAAGCTAATGGGTAGGTATGGTGGAATCTTTGGAATAACTTGGTTTAGGGAGTTGGATGCATGAGTGGAACTCATACTTGGTTGTGGAGGCTAGCAAAAGACTGGGAGCGACAAACTAAGAGAGCAATACTGGCCATAATCATGCAGAGCGACAAAACATCATTGATCAAAGCATAAAGTGATACTACAAGTTGAAAACTAAAGGATCATAAAGGCTATGGTGACTTGAGATAGTCATAACATGGTTTGAGCATGCGCCAAGTCAATCCAAATAAAGCATCAAAGGAGAATACTACTATAATATGCTTTAATATGCTAAAACAACGCATGATTCATCCAAGGCACATTAAGCAATCTCAATTGTTTATAACAATTCATGCTACAGCAAAGAATACTAAGCATAAAGCCAAAACAATATCAAGCATGGCATGATAGAGCATAGGCCACAGTCAAAAACGAGCTCTTTTTACCACATAAGCATGAACTTTCCTACTCTTTTCCAAACCAAACCAAACTATTTGCAAACCAATGTATGAAAGAGGGGGTTCAACTAATTTATTCATAAAACTAAGCAAACAAAAACAAAAACGAAAAAGAAGACGCTCCAAGAACAACACAACTGTGCATGAAACAATAAAAATGAAGCGTTTGGAAGAAACCTAGGATTTTTATTAATGAAGAGGGGGATGCCTTGGGCATCCCTAAGCTTTGACGCTTGTAATTCTTGGATATTTCTTGGGGTGACACGCGTGGCATCCCAAGCTTGAGATTTAGTCCATCCTTCATCTCATTACTCGTTCCTTCCATACACCTGAAATTTTTCCATCACACAATCTTTATTAGCAACATTAGTGCACTCAAGATAAATAAGTCTTAAGGTTCAGTTCTAACACCAATAAACTTCCATTAAAACACAAGCTACTGAAGCACTTCCCTCAAAAAGCTCAATTCCCCAAAAGAACTCAAAAAGGAACCAACAAGAAGCAAATGCAGAAAATGGTAGAAATCTGTCAAAATAGACCAGCAGGTAAAGACAAATTTTTTCGAAGACCTTCTGTTGCTCAAATCAAAAAGTGTTGAACTAACGAAAGTTAGATAACAACCTGGGGCAGAAGCACAAAACTTCACGCCTCAAAAAGACGTTCAGCGATTTTACAAGAATGTTTACGGTGAAGCACATAAATCTATTTCGGGACAGCAACTTTCCCAATCATTACTTCTCTCTCATTAGAGGTTACTCTTGCACAAAAAGCAAATAAAAAGGATAAGGAGCAGTTATTACTGAAGTAATAACTTCCAAGACTCATATAAAACTTTTGGGTTATCTCCCAATAAGTACTTTTCTTTAACGCCTTTAAGTTAGGCATAAGAAGCAAGAAAAAGGATCAAGTGTTCTCAAATGAAGAAGCATTAAAACCAAATTTCTTGCCCTTACCTCTCTTACTTTTATGGGAAAATGTGATTGTTTGGTGGAGAATAAAGGTGCATGGTCCCCTTTCCCACATCTATTATTGCTCCAAGAAGTTCTAATAAGGACCTTCGAAATGTAATTTGTCTTTTTCCTGCACATTCAATGACAAGATAATCAGTAGAAATCATTTTCCCAAGGATCTTTGTAAACACTCCTTCAGCTATTCCAATAGGTAAAATGGTAGCATTATTAGCAAGAGATATTTCTTTTCCTCCTTCAGTAAGCCTCCAAGTATTCAAAGATTCATAAATATATTTGGGCATAAGACAAAATTCAGACATGATATCACAGCGAGCTTGAAAAGTTTCAGTATTTATCTCAATCTTTACTGTAGGGAGCCACTTTGATGGTTCAGAATTTATTGGAACATAATTGTGATGCTCCCTAAGCGTATTATAGCAATCTTTTAAGCTAGTAGTGCTAGTCTCAAGAGTGTTCAATCTAGCAAATATTTTTGCGAAAGAAATATCAGTTTGGCTAGGCAAGTTGTAAGTAAGGATCAAATTTTTTATGGAATTAATAGCACCGTCCTCATTACATTGGAGGAAATCTCCTCCCACAACAGCATCTAAAGCATATCTATAGCAAAGAGCAATTCCAAGGTAAAAACTGCTAAGGAACAAGCTATGAGTCATTTTATGCTCAGTTTTTTCATGTAGATCAGAGATTCTAGACCAAGCTTCTTTAAAACTTTCCTCAATTCCTTGTTTAAAAGTGAAAATCATTTCCTCGGGTGACATAGTGACTCGAGCAAGGCTAGACATAGTGGCAACTTAAGAAAGGAACTAATTTTTTTGTGTTTTTCAAATAAGAAAGCAAACTAGTAAAACTAAAAAAAATTGTGTTTTTGATAAAGAAACAAGCAAACAAAGCAAAAAAAACTAAGCAAAACAAAAATAACAAAGTAAAGAGATTGGTTATGAGAGACTCCCCTTATGAAGATGTCCTTGTCTCCCCGGCAACGGTGCCAGAAAAATGCTTGATGGCTCGTGTTGATGTAGAGCTCGTTGGGAACCCCAAGAGGAAGGTATGATGAGCACAGCAGCAAGTTTCCCTCAGTTATGAAACCAAGGTTTAATCGAACCAGTAGGAGCAAGGAAACATCCCAAAGGTGTTGCTAGCTGAGCCTTGGCAGGGCGCACTACCGGTGCTAGTAGCAACGTGGAGACCTGCACAACACAACCACAGAACTTTGTCCCCAACTTGCGATGAGGTTGTCAATCTCACCGTGTTTTGCTGAAAATAAAGGATTAAACGTATCGAATGGAAGGAAATAATAGTTTGCAGAAAGTAAACACAAAGCAGTAAACAGTTTATAGATTGTATGTAAAAGAAAGGACCGGGATCCATAGTTCACTGGAGGTGGCTCTCCTTAAGATAGATAACATGCTGGATGAACAAATTACAGCGGGGCAATTGACAAACATCGAGAAATCAATACATGCATATACTAATCATCTTAACTCCTTTGAGATTCGATTGGGCATTACAACATTATACATAGACCGCCATCCAACTGCATCTATGACTAATAATCCACCTTCATGTTATCATCCGAACCCCCTCCAGTATTAAGTTGCAAGCAACAGATTATTGCTTTACGAATTGCATGTAAAGTAAACAATACGATTGTTCTATGAATAAAGGATTGTTGTTTTCTCCCTAGTAGCAACAGCACATCTAGTACCTTAGAGATTTCTGTCACTTCCCCAGATTACCAGAGGCATGAACCCACTATCGAGCATAAATACTAACTCTTGGAGTTGCTAACATCTACTTGGCCAAGATAGCTAGTAACAACGGAAAGCATGCGAGATCACAAATAACAAAGACATGATAGAATCAATAATCAATCTGAAATAGCATCTCAATATCCATCGGATCCCCGCAAACACAACATGCAGAATTACAAATAGATAATCTTGATCATGAACGGAGCTCACAAGATCTAAACATGAAAGCACAAAGGAGGAGAACCAGTCATCTAGCTACTACATGGATCCGTAGTCCAAGGATGAACTACTCACGCATCACACTGGAGGCTTGCATGGTGATGAAGAAGGCCTCCAGGGTGAATTCCCCTCTCTAGCAGGATGCCGGGAAGAGCTTAGGTCTATTCTGTTGTTCCTTAGCAAAGCACAACTCGCCCCTGTTTGTTTCATAGTCCATATTGGGCCAGTTTTCAGGTTCACGATCAGGAAGCTAGACAAAATTGGTATCCACCGACCAGTTCCTCTGTTCGTCCACTCGTTAGCCGAGAATGACGGCGCAGAACAGCGGTTACTGTGTGTGTGCCCTAGCTCGGGGGAGGGAGGGGGCCGAGGGGCGAGACAGGGAAGGAAATATGGAGCCCGGCCGTCGCTCCCATCAGGCTGCGACAACCACGCGAGACAGTGATAGACGGAAGCACCGGTAAGGCCGCGATAGCAGCGGCCAGAATTCCATTCTGGCGGACGATGGCTCGACAACGACACGGCTAGGAGTAGCAGTGCGGCCAGCACCGCCGATGTTTTCCAACCTGTGCAAAGCCAACACATGGAGGCAGTATACCGGTAATGATGTCCATGGGGATGGAGAACAACATCGACCGTACACGACAAATATGTGAGTTTTTCTCTGTAATATGCATGGAATTTCCTATTAAACATCCTAGTGTCTGGTTTAAAAGTTGAATTGTTAAAATTTTAGAACTGGGAAGATTATTCATATAATGTTTATGTAAATATGTTACATTTATGGCTTTGGTAGAACAAAGTGAAGTTTTTAGTTTGCGGTGTGCCCGGGCTTTCAAAAGTTGCTAGGTCCGCGACTGGTGAGAGTTACACCTCCTTATATCCTAGGTTGTTCCACCACTCACTAAGGTGTGAGAAGAAGAGCAGCTCTCCGCACTCCTCCTCCGACGTCGCCCGCCACGCCTCGTCACGACGCCCGCGCGCGCCGCGTGTTGCGGGTTGCGGGAAGTCGTTTCCCGAACATCGGCAGCCTCTACATCGACGACATGGCTGACGACGCTGCCACCACCGCTGCAGCTACTGCTGCTGCTACCGCCGCGGCTGCTGCTGTCGCTGCTCTACCGTACGTAATACTGAACTTCTTATTTTAGATTCTGCTAGAGTTCCTTATTCTAGCGTTCGGTATAGATATGATAGGTTTATCCTATTTAGATGTAATCTGTTCATCTACTTTATCGATCTGCATAATTAGTTTTGGTACTATCTTTATGATCATATTTTATCAGTTTATTATTCGAATTAAATCATATGGACTATTGCTTATATTTTCAACAATAAGCAGGTCTTGTAATTAAATGCTTCGAGGCAATGAAGAGTCCTTCCCTTCCATTGTGTCCTGTACTCCTGTCAAGAGATGCAGCAGGCAAAGGTGGGCTCGACCGTTTCTGACATACTACCATGGTTTCAGAAACAGCTTTCTCTCTTTCAAAACAGCTTTCTCTCTTTCTACTGCTCTAGTTCCAAGGAAGAAAACTGCTTTGATCTTCGCATGCTTGATCTTGAGCACTGTGCATGGCATGATTCAGATCTCACTCAAGCCATGATCTTGAGTACTAGAATTCTCAAGCAACTCAAGCAAGATCTGCAATTCTTCTCTCATCAAAAGGAATGGAGGTTTTGACCCAATGGCTCGGTTTTCCAGGTGGCATGGATGGATGAAGGCAACCAATGCTAGAGTACCATTTTTGCTTGGAGCATTGTGCATGGTACTTGTGGATGATTTGTAGATTTTGGAGCCAGCAACATGCTCACTGTTTCAAACTAGTAGCCAGCAACATCCTAGATTATCATAAAGGTGTTGACAAAAGTGTGAGTACTAGCAGTCTGGTAGCTAACCTTTTTCATCTCTGTTTCTGAACTAGTATATTGCATTTAATTTTATTAACTTTGGTCTGCAGAAGTCTAGTAGCTAACCTTTTTCATCTGTCTGATGGTGATGGTAAACTAGCTTACCTCCTCTGTGATTTAGTTCAAGTGCCATGCAGTCAGAATGGTCAAAAGGAAGAAAATAAAACTAGCGAGAGAAAAAAGAAAAAGGAACAATTGTCTGAAAAATGATTCCTGGAGCACTGTGCATGGAATGATTCAGACCTCACTCCCCCTGCAAGCTTAGCTGCAGCCTGCATTCCTTGTCTGAAAAGGGATGAAGATCTTGACGAGGAGGAGCTCGGTTTCCCAAGTGACATGGATGAACGCACAAGACTACTAGTGCTACTTGCTTGGAGCATTGTGCAGGATTCTTGGGGAGGACTGGAATATTTGGAGCCACTCAGCAAGCAACATGTTCTCCCCATAATAAACTACTCAAGCCAGGAGGCTAATGCTATGCCCTAAACTATCATAAAGTTGTTGACAAAGGTCAGAGTAGTACTGGAGTATACTTGCTAACAGGTTCGGAAACAGTGCCTCGGTCTGATTTTTCACTTTGGTCTGAAAAATTAGCTTGATGGTGATGGAAACCCTAGCTTACTTGCCTTGTGTGATTTGGGTTCAACTTGGCCATGCATGCATGCAGTCAAAATGGTCAGCAGAAAGGAAAACACAAAAAGGAACAAGAAAGACCAAAGGTCTATGTACAAAAAATGGCAGAGTGAATTGGTTCTGTCCCAAGAACCGGCCACAACCTGGGAACAACTAGAGAACAGAAAGTGTCCAGCCAAAGTCCTACAAAGGTAGTTCATCCATCGTGTATCTACAAAATTTCACCTCTTCCCGACCACCACCATCATCATCACGAGCGAGCAAGCAGCAGAACAGGTGCTGTTACAGCACCCGCTCAGAACTCCAGGTGCTGCTCGTAGTAGAGCTCGCTGAGCGGCGGCGACAGGATCTCCTCCTCCAGCATCTTGAGCACCGCGCTCATCGACGGCCGCTGCCCCGGGTCAGCGTCCGTGCACATCGCCGCGATGTCCAGGATCGCCTCCACGGCCTCCACCTCCACGTCGCCACACCGCTCGTCCACGATCTCCTCCAGACGGTGCTCCCCCGTCAGCGTGTTCAGCTGCAACACAAGGCAAAGTTCAGGACCGCTCTGGTTTCTCAGTCTGCTGGCTTTAGAGCAGGTGCGACGCTTACCCAGCCGACGATGTTGAGTCCCTTGTTGAGGAAGCAAGAGTCTGTAGGCCTCTTTCCGGTCACCAGCTCCAGCAGAAGCACTCCGAAGCTATACACGTCTGATTTCTCCGTCGAATGGCCATTTTGCAGGTATTCTGATGTAAAGTGAAGTGAAAGTAAACTTTATTATTCTTTTGGATTGGAGTAGTTCAGTACTTGGAGGTATCTAAAACTTGTGTCAAGCACATCTAACTAGAAATTACACATGGAGTAACACAAATATTCCTATAAGCTTCATCAATACGGATTCGAGAAATTGAATAGTTCAGAATATACAAGGTATCTAACTTGCTGTACAGCTTTCTACTGTGGAAGGAGTTTTTCAAGGGACTAATGTCAAAGGAGTTCATTTATTTAGATAATGATGTTTAAGGAGTAATACAAATATCCCTAAGGTATATGTTAAAATGAATATAACATATTTTCCTCAAAACAATTAATGCAGAAATATTCATGTAACACAGTACAATGTCAACTAGCGTACAGAGAAAGAACAAGCACCTGGTGCAAGGTACCCAAATGTACCCGCCACAACAGTCGTGACATGGGTCTCGCTGTCTACGAGCAGCCTCGCGAGGCCAAAATCAGATACACGGGGCTCCAGGAATCTGTCTAGAAGGATGTTGCTGGCTTTGATGTCCCTGTGGACGATCCCCGGTGAGCAGTCATGGTGTAGATATGCCAGGCCTCGAGCAGAGCCCAGGGCGATCTTCATACGTGCGTTCCAGTTCAATGGCTGATCCTCCTGTGCATCGCCTGCCATTCGTGGTAATAACTCAGGGCGGTAAGCATGATGACATTGCACCAGCAGAAACAACATTGCAACAACCATCATGAAACAAAGTGTAACGCGATCCTCTTACCGTGAAGATAGCCGTCCAAGCTGCCCAGCTCCATGAAATCATAAATGAGCAGTTTGGCCGTGGAGAGCCTGCAGTATCCTCGCAGATTGACGAGGTTAATATGCCTAATGCTCCCCAGGATCTCGAGCTCCTTCTCGAATGTCTTGTCTCGCCTCTCTCGGTTGAGGTCGATCCTCTTGACAGCGAATGCGGTACCATCATCCATCACCATTTTGTACACCGTACCAAACCCGCCGCAACCAACCACGTCCTCTTCATCCAGCAGCTCCAGCCTTCTGATAATCTCGCTCGATGAATACGGAAGGTTCCACTGGTACGTCACAAGCTTTGCACCTAAAGTCACGCAGGACACGACGGGGGATAACAACAATTAGACTCCATTCAGTGAGCCTGGACAAAATTTATTAAGTGAATGTGGTCAGTCAATACCATCCGGGACAGTTGGCTTGTCCATTTTTACATAGTCCACGCCGTTCTTCTTCCTGGACAGCAAGCATACCCATAGGAAACCCATTACCGCGATCAGCGCAACGGCCATGGTTGACATTGAACCGATCACAATGCCATTCAGAAAATGCGAGGTTTTGTTGCTGTTGCTGATTGGAGAAACGCCTGTTTGTTGAACCAAAATCAAATGAGAAAATCAGTTAGTCACACCACACACATTGAACTAGTAAAGTTGCTTCTAGCGTTGGAAAGGTGGCGTCTAATTCGATCAAACGCAAGACTTGCCTGATGAGGAGAGGGGATCGGAATGTGGCAGCACAGCAGGAAACCCGAGGGTTCCACGGCAAGCCTTCTGGATTGGCAGCCCACAGAGCTCAAGGTTTCCGACGAACCTGCAATTATCAGGCGTCATGTGAAGAAATGCACTAGATCATTACAAAGAGTGTGAGCAGCTCGAAAGCTTGGCTCTGACCCTGTCACAGCTTTATCCTTTCGATCTGCTCACATTTGCAACAGGTTGGCTATCACAATCTGTCATCGTAAAGAAATTGGGGTCAGAGTTAAGCTTACGAGCTGCTCTTGAATGTCTCAAGAACGCCAACATTCGGGATCTCTCCCGAGAAGAAGTTGGTAGACACATTCCTATAGAAAAAACCATCAAGTGGTACACATCAGCATTTCCGTCAATTCAAAGCACTAATCATCAATGCCGAGAAGAAAGATCGGAGTACACCAAGGAAAGAAAAACTCACAGGAAGCGCAGATGGGTCAGTCTCCCGATCGACGCGGGTATGGTGCCCCGCAGCAGGTTGCTCGACAAGTCCCTGCAGCATTCAGCGCACAACAGACCATTAGAGTAGTACAGAAAAACAGCGTAAGCAATGAGCCCAACTGTGAAAGAAGTCTTGTGAACTGTGAAGAACCGTACAGGATGGTGAGGTGCTCTAGCTCGCCGACCTCGGGAGGGATGCCCCCTTGCAGGTAGTTTGCTCTCAGGTAACTGAAACAGACAATCGAGACAGCAACAATTCATTTCAGCAGAAACAAAACCGAGTGAACTGGTATTAATACAGCAGATCGTATGGTAGGTAGTGAGTGGCATTACATTGCTCTGAGCTCGGTGCAGTTCTTGATCTCGGCCGGGATGGGGCCGTGCAGGCTGTTCTGGTGCAGAGCTCTGGGGGGGGGGGGGGGGGGGGGGGGGGGAATATTGAGGAGATGTCAGCGCCTGCTGCATCCATCCAGTGCTGAAACTAGAGTGAGTGCAGACACCATTATAGTACGGGCGAAGAAAATCTTACAGTCTCTGCAGCTTGCTGAGCTTCCCGATGGTGGGCGAGATGATGCCTCCGAGCTGCATATACGGCAGATTTCTGGCAGAAATGAAAAGATGAAACACATTAGCATATTGACGGGCAGGGAATCCAAGAGCGCATCGGGAACAGTGAAAATGGGGGGAAAAGCTAATCTAATCTAATCTGATGGAGAAGGAAGCAGAATGAGGGGGGGAAAGGGAAGGAGATGCAGGAGGAGCAGGCCGTACGTACATGGACTGTACCCTGAGGTCGGGGAAGGAGCAGGAGATGCCCTCCCAGCCGCAGGGGTCTCCGTCCGCGGGCCTCCAGCTTCCCAGCCTCCCCGCCGTGGCGTTGAAGGCCGTCTTGAGCTCCAGCAGCGCCTCCCCTGCAACCCAGCCCGATTTAAGAATCAGTTGGAATCAATCAGGTTTGGGGATTGGATTTAAGAGAGGGTTTGGGATGGGAAATGCCGACCGTCCGGGGTGAGCGCCATGGAGGCGGTGGAGCAGAGGACGAGCACGGCGACGAGGGAGGCGGCGGCGGCGGCATGGATGGTGCTGCTGCTGCTATTCTTCCCATGCTTGGCCATGGCCTGAGATTTTGGGAGGGGTTTGTTTGAAGTGAGCTTTGGTGGAGTGAGAGTGAGGTGTGGAGGAGAAGGCAGGCAGCTGCCTTTAATTATTTGCGCGCATGTGTGCGCTGACGGGGAGTCCCAGGCGGGTCACTGACCTGCGGGCCCCAGTCGTGTCGGTGGTCCCGCCGCTCGGTCAGCCGATGTTGGTCCATGGGAGTGGACGCTTTCGAAAAATGTAGGAGTGAACCACTAGGGAACTAGGACAAGATTAGGGCCGTGTTTGCTTTTCTTTTCTCGCACCGGACCGAAAGAAATAAACCCGTTTGTTTTCTTAGGTCGTAATATTTTCTAGCATCGCATGAGATTTAAAGCAGTCTAAAACTTGACCCGCTAGGAATATGTAAATTGAGCGTTTTCGCAGGGATAGACCGCGCTCTTGCAAAAGCGGGGGAAACCGCTCATCTCGGCGATAGCGCGAGCCGCAGCTTTCCCCCCAAAAGCTGACGGGAGAAATTTCGTCACCGCACACGGAAGTGCGGCGATACATGTCACCATCCCAGCTCACCACGCAGTGCCTCGCCACCATTTTCCCCATTCTTTGAGCTTGCAAGCCGACGAAGTTTTTCATCGGCCAATAGGTATAGGCGGATGTAGCGGTGGTGGTGCTTCAAGATCGGCTGGTGCAGGCGTTCTTCTCCAAGATCTTCAGCTGCGACTTGCTCCGCTCCTCCGATGCCGGTGAGTTTTATCAAACCCTAGGTGACGAGGGTTTAACTCATCAATGCCCATTGTTATGGACTTGGGTTTTGGAGAAGGAGGGAGCGTTGGAGACATCTATCGGCTAGCAAACAAGCACACAGGGGACAAAGGATTTACCCAGGTTCAGGCCTCGTAGAGGTCCCTACTCCTGCTTGTCTGCTCGTGGAATTATCGAAGGAGTCATAAGTTACAATGGTGCGCAAATGCAATCTGGCGAGGGTTGTGGAAACTAGGGTTGCGTGTGTCCTTCTCGCCGCCCCCTCCTAGCCTTTATATAGATAGGCTAGGTCTCGGGTAGCAGGTCGAGTCGGTTACAAGTTAGGGTTTTTCCCTTCAAACTTTCTATCTTTAGCTTCTTCTTGTCCTTTAAGCAATCGAGAGTCCGCAGGTTACTCGAGTCCTTTCATCTGGGCCTCGGCGACACCGTGGGCCTATACGTATTTAGACCGTATATACCAAACTCGAGTACCTGTAGGGTATACCCATGTCAGTAGCCCCCGAGTACCCAGTGGAATCGCAGATTCGACTGGGTACTTTTTTGAAGTCTTCGAGTGTCTGAATGAGTACATTTTCGACTGCTTTTATTTATGTCATAGGGATTGTTGATATACGTGTCTGATATAGCCAAAGTATCGGTATCAGTTAACCACCTTAGGGTGAAACAACCCAATCTACTCGAACTTGAGTCCCCGGACTCGAATCTGGAAAAGTGCTGGCGTAATTCGATTCAGGCCGCGGAGGTCTTACAGGAGTCGAATTCCAGTTATATGGGTGTGAGCACTTGACACGTCCGTCAAGGCATGTTCATCGTGCCTGCAGGCACGGATATTTTTCTGGTAGTGTGCAGTTAAATGCGTTGTCAGGCCTTATTCAGGTCTTACCTTCACGCTGTAAGCGTGGCATCCGAATTTTATCGTCGCGGAGACGATTCGGGCGACCTAGGAGATGTAGTCTCTTTGTAGGGAAAATTATGAGGCGGTGTTGCCATGATCTGCGAGTGCGGATGTTATCAACACACAGTTTGTGTGCAAATAATCATAGGGTGTGCGGCCAGCGCTCCCTATGGGAGTAGCCCTCGAGTGTCTGGTTGAGTCGAAGACTTAGGGAGGGACAAAAGAATTTTTGCAACTGCTATCATCTTTGCTTGTTTGTTTCAGTCGAAATTGTTTCCGGCGCTCCCTATGGGAGTAACCCATGTCCATAGTCGAACCATGTTTCGAGTGGTTAGGTTTGAATTTGATTGCCTATATCCCTGCAATAAGAAAAGAAAAATCGTAGGGTGCGCGGTCAGCGCTCCCTATGGGAGTAGCCCCCGAGTGCTTGGTGGAGTCGAAGACTCCAACAAGGACTAAAGTAGTCGAAGTTTTCCGCTACGTAGCTGTTGATGACGTCAGTGCTGACGCTTGCATGACCTCAGTTGCCCGCGTGAGCGATTTTGACGGGACGTGACGAGCGGTAGGTCCCACTTTCTGACTTTGATTTGACTGGGCGTGCGTAATCTTATTATTAACTATGCCTCCTCGATTTCCGCACGTAATGGGAGCAGTGGAGGGACGGTTCACGCTTCCTCTTCTCCACGTGTCGAACGCGATGCGTGCCACGCGCCCAGTAGGGTTTTTTGTGAACCGTTGGATTGCATCTCCCAGGGGTTAAGTAGCGGCGCTACGGCGGTAATTTTCCATCTGCACTCTTTTCTTCCTCGCTGCCATCGCCATTGCTGCTGCTCATCTGCTTTTCCCTGCGCTCATCTCCTCCTCAACTCTGGACCACCTCCGCTCATTTCCAAGTTATTTTCTGCGTTCTCATCGCCGCCGCGCAATGGGAAAGAAGAAAGTAGGCGCTGCCACTAAATCCGTGGCCACCGTCGCTGCGACAAAGAAGAAGGGTGGCCCCGCTGCTGCGGGCACCAGTGCCGCCGCCGGCAGGAAAAAGAAGGTCGCGGGCACCCGCGTGACCAATGGCGCGTGGCGCCCCTCTATCATCAAGGCGTCGGATCTCCGTTTTCTTCGCCAAGACGGAGTTATTTCTGCAGCAGTCGCCGATGCGCCCGTCCCCAGCGGTGAGACCATTCCTTTCCCTCCGCCGGTTTCCGAGTGATGTTTTTTGCATTCATCATCCTTTCTTTGCCTCTCCACCCCTTTCTTAGGGGTCTCCTTTGCTTCTACGGGCTCCAGCTCCATCAGCTGTCCCCAAACTCGATTCTTCACATCTCCTGTTTCATCACTCTTTGCGAGTGTTGGCTCGGAATCGAGCCGCACTTTGGCCTTTTCAAACGCTTATTTAAGCTGAAGCGTCAGTCCGCATCTGGCTCTCTAGTTTACAACGTAGGTGGTTGTGGAATCCATGTCGACCCGTCCGCCACCTACTTCGACATCAAGCTCGCCAAGTCCGTCCAGGGATGGAGGGACAAATGGTTCTATGTTCGCGACCAGAAGGCCAAGGACGAGCACTTTGGACTCGCGCCTTTCGATCCCGCGACTCCCTGCAAGAAGATGCGTTCTTAGAAGAACGTGATCATGCCTTCCGAACTCGCGGAGACAGACGTGCTATATCAACGCGTCTGCGACCTCGAGAGTCGCATAGGCGCAGAAGAGGGAGGTTGCGCCCTTGTCAGGACTTGGCTACATCGTCGCGTCCAGCCTCTCCAGGCCAGAGTCCATCCCATGTTTCAACGGGGTGGCGCTGATGATGCCACTCACGTGTCTGCCGATGGCATGTGCGCGAGTGAGGTAGATAAGAGGGTGCGACTGGTCACGAAGTACACCTTCAAGGATGTGCTTCCGAATGAGCCAGTCGTTCCTCCTTTCGATGCTTCGAATCCTCCTCCTGAGGTACAGTTGTGCTACGCAGTAGCTTACTTTCGCGATTGCTTTTTCTGTTGCTTACCTGTTCTGTTTGCTGATCTTCACTGTCTGTATGCAGGATTGGGCAGTGTCGCCTTGTATGCCTCCTCTCCCTAAGGGTATTATTCCTCGCGAAGCTTTGGAAGAGGACGAGTCTGAGTCGAATGTCCCTTCTGATGTGGAAGAGGAATCCCCCGAGTCCGAGAGCCCGGATACTCGCAAGCGTTTGCGCAGCGAGGACTCCGATGCGTCGACTCCTTCGACTCCAGAAGGCACAGCTGCTGGTGCGGAGTCACCAATTCCCGCCGTTCCTGTGAGGGCTGTGGCACCATCTTCTCGCAAGAAGATGCGATTGCCGAAGGAGTCGTCATCAGAGTCGGCGGAGGCCACTTTTAATCTTGACAACTTTGACTGGTAAATTTGCGATTTCACTAGTTCTTTTCTGTTTTATTCTTGTTGGCTTTGCCCTGGAGTTTTCCTTTTCTCAATGTGAATTTGGTCTTGTAGCCAAGAGGCGTCGTCATCTTCTGGCGACGTCGAGTTTGTGAAGGAATCTGGAGTCGCAACCTCAAGGGCCAAAGGGAGGTCGAGCGCGCTCCTTCCCTTCGGCGGCGGCCCACTCCGGGCACAATTCTTCGAGTTCTCCTCACGTAGGGGAGCATCGAATAGTTGCTCGGATGACGGTTCAGCAAAATTCTTCGGAGTCGCTAGAGGACCATGTAAGTATATCTTTCCTTCTTTTTTAGTGTGGCGGTCAACGCCTTCTGTTGCCCTCTTCTGACTCCTTGTTTTGTATGACAGCTCCTTGTAAAGGAAGCTGCGCAAGTGGCGGAGCAGGTGATAGCGATGGGTCGCCAGCATGCCATGCTGGAGTCGCGTCACCGCATGGTCAAAAGTGAGTGCTTCTACACTTTATCTTTTTGTCTTCTCTCTATTTTGGTGTAATCGACTGATAGCCAATTATTTACTGCCATGTAGCTGAGCATAATGCTTTACTGCGCAACGTTGCCACGTTGGAGAAGACATTAGTCGCAGCTGTGAAGGGGCGTGACGAGGCAATCGCGGCTCGTGATGATGCCCAGAAGCGCGAAGAGGATCTACGCGCCTCCTTTGCGGCCAGGGAAAAGTTGTTCGAAGAGCAACTGTTCTCAGTCGCCAAGGCCCTCTCAGGTACCTTTACTGGTAGATATCTTATTGATGTTCCTATCTGCATCTAGAGTCTTGCCGGTGGCACTAGAAGTTTGATCCATGTGTGTATTTTCGGTGTAGATGCTGGCAACTTGAATTTTGACCCGCAGGCCCTTCGTCGTGATGACGCTCTGGCCGGCGCGGTATCTGCGGTCGAGGACCGAAGCGCCGCCATCCAGGATACATTGTCTAAGGCCAAGGTCGCCCTTAGTCGCCTCCGAGAGGAGTTGATGACCAAGGCGGAGCTGGTCGATAATATGGACAAGCTGGTGGAGTCACTCGCCGGGGGTGTGCCTGCTACCTACAAGAACTCCCTCCGGGTTGTTGGTGTGACGATGTCACTCGCCATGGTGCAAGCCCACGGAGTCGAGATAGATCCCTCTGCGGTGTCAAAGGCGATGCCTGTTGGTGCGGATGGTCAGCAGGTAGTCTTCGCTCCCTTTGCGACTGCTTGTGCCAAATATGGCCATTCCTTGATAAATACTGTTGCCAAGTATTCGGAGGAGCTCCAAGGTGCGAAGAAGGCGGCGAAATCTTCAGCATCAGGGGCCGGCGGAAAGTCAGTGGCATCTGATACTGCCACGGACTTGATGAAGCCCCCGAAGCCGTCGAAGTCGAAGAAGCCAGCTGCTCCATAGTTAGCTTGTTGTAATAATTGATCAGTTGCCTTTTTAGCCTAAGGACGTGCCTGCTGGCGAGTGTGTTTGTAAACACTTATGTTTATCTTGAATGCATCTGTTCCCCTTGCCTTTGTGTTAATTTGGTCGCCTTAATTGCCTTTGTCTTGACTTGTGGTAGGGTGCATCGAGTGGTCCTGTGGGGGGAAACCAGGGTTCGCAATGTCTTGATGAGACAGTGGCACCGCCGCGCTCCAGGGTAGAGGAGCTGTCTTTGCTGTCGCGACTTCGTGATCGCGTGAAGGAACTGGAGCGTGAGTTGCCCCTGATCCGTGGTAATGCAGACGTGTGGAAGTCGAAGGCGGAAAAATCCGCCGCCCGCGAGCAATATCTGCTTGGCGAGGTGACGCAGCTGGGCGACCAGTTTAAGTGTTAGTTGGCTCGTCCTCATCTTTTCCTTTTGTAGTTAGTCGCAATGGTACGTTGTACTCATGCTGTTGGTGCTGCTTCGTGTAGTTGTTAGCGCACGCCATCCGCAGGAGGAGAGGTATAGGATTGCCATCCGCCTTCATGATCTCACCCAGGAGCAACTTCAAGAGAGTGGATACTTCTGGGTAGATCATGATCGTGCGACTGCATTGGCGACCCTGCAGGATCGCGCTTCGCGAGTGCTGCTCTTCCTAAAGAAGTTGCAGTCGTGTTTGAAGAACATCTATCGGGCGATGTTCCCGTTGGATGACACTCCATCAAGCCTGTTGGCTCTTCTGGCCAAGTTTTAAGATATGTCCACTGTTCGCGAGTGCGTGAGGCAGCAGTTGGTGGCTGGTGCCAAGGCTGCCCTCTCGATGGTGCGATTGCACAGGCCTGACGTGGATGTCGCCGCCATTGCTTCCGGTCCGCCAGCGCCGCCAGCCGGATCTGCTTGGAATATGGTGTCGCACTATCAGGCGGTAGACCGTCCAGCAGAGAAGATTGTCGACTTCTTCGAGGAACAAACCAATGTTCTTCTGTTGCAGCAGTAGCCAGATTTGTATCCTGCACATAAGTGTATTTGTAAAGTTCATGTATAGGTTGTAGATATTTTATTGTTGAATGTGTATAAACAGCTTTGTTGGCGTGAGGTGCGTTGCACTATGCGAGTCCTTTTCGTTAGCCTGGCCATCCCTTTGTCAACCTGCCAGGTGCGTTGCAACTGGGTTGAGTTTGCGTTAAGGGGTTTGATTGATGTGCCAGCTACTCAGGATATCGCGTTTATTGGTTCGAAGAACAGATGTATGTAGGATGGTGTAGCCCCCGAGTATAAAATTGATAGAAGTGAAAAGAAAAACACAGAGTTTTGGGGCACTTAGCTTGTATTTATTTGAAGAACAGTACGAGGTACAATGTGTGGCTAAGTAGCCTTGGCTGAGTAGCCTTATTTGCGATGTAAAAGTAAAAAAACAGCTAGGGGTAGAAGCGTCGTAGTTGTGCTATGTTCCAAGGGTTGGAGTATGCGACTCCTGTCTCTAAATCTTGAAGGCGATAGGCGCCACCTGGGATTACTTCTATAATCACGTACGGTCCTTCCTAGGGGGACTCGAGCTTGAGATGCCCCTGCTGCTTCAGTCGCAAGACCAGGTCACCTTCGATGAAGGATCTGGGGCGAAGCCTTCTACTGTGGTAGTTGCGCAGGTTCTGCTGGTAGATCGTGGATCTTTTTGCGGTGATTTCTCTTGCCTCGTCGAGGAGGTCGACGGAGTCTTCGAGTGCAAGAGATGACTTTTGTTCGCTGTAAGCGACTACGCGCGGCGCCTTGTACCAAACTTCGGCGGGTAGTACTGCTTCTGCTCCGTGCACCATAAAGAATGGCGTGTAGCCCGTGGCGCTGTTTGGAGTTGTTCGTAGGCTTCAGAGTACGGATTGGAGCTCATCTGGCCAGCAACCCGCAGCCTGCTCGAGTGGTCGAAGGAATCGCTTCTTGATGCCGCTATAGACGAGCCCGTTTGCTTTTTCCACCTGACCGTTGGTCTGTGGATGCGCGACTGAGGCGTAATTGATGTTGATCCCCAGGTTTCCGCAAAATTCTTGGAACTCTTTGGATGTGAAGTTCGTCCCGTTGTCAGTGATGATGTTGTGCGGCACGTCGAAGCGGTAGACGATGGACTCGAAGAACTTGACCGCGATGTGCCCTGATTGCTTGGTCACTGGCATGGCCTCAATCCACTTGGTGAACTTGTCGACTGCGACCAAGAGGTAGACGTAGCCTCCTTGCGAGGACCTTGGGAGCTTGCCCACCATGTCAAGCCCCCATTGTGCGAAGGGCCAGGCCAATGGAATAGGCCGTAGTTCTGCGCCTAGTGCATGTGGCTTGTCCGCGAATCGCTGATAAGCGTTGCACTTTTGGACTATGTCCTTAGCGTCGCGCATGGCCGTGGGCTAGTAAAATCCAGCTCGTAGAGCTTTGGCAACGAGGGCGCGACTACCGGCGTAGTGCCCGCAGGTCCCTTCATGGATGTCGAGGAGGACCGCTCTTCCATCGGCTAGGGAGACGCATCGTTGTAACACGCATGTGATGCTGCGTTTATACAATTTGCCGTTGATAATGGCGAATGCGTTGGAGCGTCGCGCGATGTGCCGTGCGTCTGTCGGGTTGTCTGGTAGGCGCTTGCTGAGGAGGTACGTAATATACGGCTACGTCCAGGATTGTTCGATCGTCATGACGCTCATTGGTCCCTCGAGTCCTGTGTCTAGCTCCAAGTCATCGAGTGTCATTGGCTCATTGGGTGGCGTAGCCCCCGAGTCCGTTGCTGCGCTTGTTTTCTTCTCTGTGGCCTTTGGCTTGATGGAGCGTTCGCAGATGCGCTCGAGAAATACCCCAGGTGGTATGGGGGCGCAGGTAGAGCCTATGTTGGCGAGTGCGTCCGCCTCCTCGTTGCTTTCGTGACCTACATGTCGCAACTCGCAACCATCGAAGTCTCCCTCGAGTGTGTCGTAGAGGTCGCGGTATGCAATCATGTTGTCATTCAGTGCGTCGCACTCGTGCATTGTTTGGTTGACGACCAGCTTGGAGTCGCCATATATGATGAGCCTCTTTGCGCCGCAGGCCTTTGCCATCCTCATCCTGTGCAACATGGCCTCATATTCAGCCTCGTTGTTTGAGGCTGTGAACTGCATTCGCAGGATGTATTTCAGCTTGTCCCCTTGAGGTGATGTCAGTATGACACCTGCTCCTACTCCATCTTTCCGCTTGGATCCATCGAAGTGCATTGTCCAGAGGTAGGACATATCTGGCTTGTCCGAGAGTTGGTTTTCCATCCAATGCACGATGAAGTCAGGGAGAACTTGCGACTTGATTGCGTCGCGCTTTTCGTATGTGATGTCTCGTGGAGACAGTTCGATTCCCCAAAGCGCGACTCGTCCCGTGGCGTCGGGGTTATTGAGGATATGTCCCAATGGGGCGTCGCTGACTACCACGATTGGGTGTTCCTGGAAATAGTGGCGCAGTTGTCGGGCGGTCATGAAGACGCCGTACGCCAGCTTCTGGTAGTGTCGGTACCGCTGTTTTGTTGGCGTGAGGACCTCGCTGAGGTAGTATACCGGGCGTTGTACGCCATGGACCTTGTTTTCCTCGGCTCGCTCGACGACGAGCACTGTACTAACCACTTGGTTGGTAGCGAAGATGTACAGCAGCAGTGGTTCCCTTTCTCGTGGAGTCACCAGTACTGGCGAGGTGGATAGCAGGCGCTTGAGATCTTCAAATGCTTCTTGCGCTTCATTGGTCCACTCGAATTTGTCAGCTTTGCGGAGGAGCTGATAGAAGGGCAGTGCCTTTTCTCCCATTCGACTGATAAATCGACTAAGGGCCACGATTCGTCCGGCTAGTTGATGGACGCCTCTTATGTTTTTTGGCTTCTCCATGGCCAGTATGGCCTTTATCTTTTTCGGGTTTGCCTCAATCCCCCTCGCGGAGATGAGATACCCGAGCAGCTGCCCAGATGGTACAACAAAGGCGCATTTGTCCGGATTGAGCTTAATCCGGTAACGATCGAGATTGGCGAATGTTTCGCGCAAGTCGTCGATTAGAGAGGCCTCCTCTTTGGTTTTGATTACTATGTCGTCGACATAGACTTGGATGTTGCGACCCAGTTGCTCCTTGAGGCAAGCCTGCATGCACCGCTGGTAGGTGGCTCCCGTGTTTTTTAGCCCGAAGGGCATTGTGTTGTAGCAGAACACACCGAAGGGCGTTGTAAACGCGGTCTTCTCCTGGTCTTCCTCCTTCATTCGAATTTGGTTATAGCCTGAGTAGGCATTGAGGAAGCAGAGGCGCTCGCATCCAGCGGTAGAGTCGATGATTTGATCGATCCGTGGTAGTGGGAAGTGATCTTTTGGGCAGTGCTTGTTTAAAGAAGTGAAGTCCACGCACATCCGTAGGATATCCGTGTCCTTTTTTGGCACCAGCACCGTATTGGCAAGCCAAGTGCTTTCCTTTATCTCGCGTATGAATTTGGCCTCGAGGAGTCTGTTGATCTCCATTCCGACTGCCTGCGCTCGTGGCTCAGACAGTCGCCTGATTGTTTGCTTGACTGGCCTTGCGTCGGGGTTGACATTGAGTGCGTGCTCGGCGAATTCCCTGGGAACTCCTGGCATGTCTGCAGGACACCAGGCAAAAATTTCCCAGTGCTCACGGAGGAATTCGACGAGCGCAAGTTCCTATGCGGGACTCAAGTTGTTGGCAATGAGGGCCGTTTTGGCGGGATCTGACGGATGGACCTGCACCTTCTTTGTGTGCACAGATGAGTCGAAGGAGAGATCAGGTGAGCTTGGCCTACTCAGGGGAGGCAGACTGTTGTCTGTCGTTTCCTTCAATTGCGCGAGCTCCTCCTGCATGCCGAAGGACTAGGAGATTCTGTTGAGTTCCCTGTCGCAACTGTCAGATCGCTCAAAGCTCCCGTTGATCGTGATGACGTCGTTGGGACCTGGCATTTTCATCTGCAGGTAGGCGTAGTGGGGGTACCGCCATGAACCTAGCGAACGCGATGCGTCCGAGGATGCAGTGGTATTGTGAGGGCCAGTCGACGACCTCAAAGTCGATGCGCTCGCGCCGGAAGTTCTTTGGCATGCCGAATATGACGTCGAGGTTGATTTTGCCCAGAGGGTATATGCCTTTCCCTGGGACGATGCCGTGGAACGTTGTGTCCGATGCCTCCAAGCAGGTTAGCGGGATCCTCATTGCTCGCAAGGTGCTCGCGAATATGAGGTTGATGCCGCTTCCGCCATCCATGAAGACGCGACTCATGTCGAAGCCTCCAATTTGTGCCTCGAGTACGAGGGGGCAATGACCTGGACGAGGTACTTGAGGCGGGTGGTCGCGTTTATCGAAGGTAATGCACGACTCACTGTCACTGAGGTACTCAGTGGTGGATGGTGGCGAGTGCGTGGCCAAGTTGACTTGGCGAGTGATGGCTTTCTGCACCCTGTTGGAGGGGTGCCCCTTTTGGATCATCATGGTACCCATGGCCCGTGGGTACGGTTCTCCTCCGTGGTGCTGGTCTGGTGCAGCTCCGTTCGGGGGTGGCCCAGGTGGTGGTGGCGGTGCGCCATGTGCCACGGGGCCTGGAGCGGCTCCATAGCCTCTTTCGACCGCGTTGCGGTTCATCCGAACCAATCCCTCGTGTAGCTTGAGGAACTCGCGGCAGTCCTTGAGGAGGTGGCTGGACTTTCTCTTGCCGTCATGCTTGTCAATCTAGAAGTGTACCGTGCATGGCCCGGACAGTTTGTCCTCGATGGAGGTCGCGGGTGCCTCGTCGCGAGTGCAGCGTTGCCACACTTGCGTGGTTTTCCCGGAGTCGTGGTATCCGCCGCTACGGTATCCGCTATTGCGGTTGTCGTCGTGTCTATCAGCGTAGCCGGCTACGACCATGTTGACGTCGTCGCGATCGTCGTAGATGCGCATGCGACGCTTGCCCCGGCGGTCGTGTCTGCGTTTGAGTTCCGCCTCCTCGTCGGAGTGAGCGCGGTTCTTCACCGAATCTTCTCCATCGGCCCACCGATTCGCGATCTTCATCAGGTGGTCGATGGTCTGGGGCTTTGAGCGGCCCAGCTCCTCCCTGAGCTCTAGGCGGCGGACGCCACCGTTGAATGCATCAATCGCGCGGTCCTCCGAGATGTTTTCCGCGGAGTTCTTGATGATGGACCACCTTTGGATGTATGAGCGCAGCGACTCGCCAGATCTTTGCTGGCAGCATCTCAGTTCTTCGATTGATGCGGGCCGTTTGTACGTGCCCTTAAAGTTGCGCACGAAGCTATAAACCAGCACATCCAACTATGAATGGATCCGCGTGGGAGGTTAATAAGCCATGCTCGGGCGACGCCCTGCAGCTGTAGCTGCAAACATTGCATGGCAGCACTTCGACTGCCTCCGTGGAGCCTGACGGAGGAGATGTGATCTTCTAGCCATATTTTTGGGTTTTGTAGACCGTCGAATTTCGGATTCTCCGACGGGAGTTTAAACCCTCTAGGCATTCGCTTCTGCCTAATGGATCTGCTGAAGCATCTGGCGCCGCAGAGCTCCCCATCTTCCTCTTCCGAGTCAGTCGACTGAGCACGTCGTGCCCTTGACTTGTCGATCTTGCGTTGCGTGAGGTCGTTGCGCACATCGTAGTCGCGATCGTGTCGCCGTGAGCGACGGCGTCGAGACAGGTCATGACTGTCATCGCTGGATGAGGGCGAGGAGTAGCGCTTTGCCCTTTTTGGGTCTGGTACCGGCTCCTTGTCGAGAGCGGCCTCGATTAGCCCCAAACCCGCGATCGTAGATCGGTGCATGGTAGTTCGGGGATCTCCAGCTGGCGGCTGGTTATTGAGGAGGTACATGGTGGCTGCTGTCACCGCAGCCTACGGCGTCCTGGGAACCACGTTGCCTCTCGTGTCGACTGTCATAGAGCCAAAGTCGAGGACTTTCGCGGCCTCTATGCGTTCTTGCTCGGTGAGGTGAGCCATCCGTGACTACCTCTTCTTGGCGAGGTACTCATTGCCTCTTGAGGAGGATCCTTCGTTGGAGGAGAGCCCAGCGCGACGAAGGCTTGACTCATCCACTGCCTTTTTACGCGCCTCAAGTTGCGCGATTACTTGTTTTTGGCGCTTGAATTCTTTTTTAGGAGCCAGTGGTAGCCCATCAGCAGTTCCTACGGGGACCCAAGGGGTAGAGGTGCACCTCGTAGGGCTTCGCGGCAGCGCTCCCACTCTTGCTCGTTGAGCCTGATTACGATGCGTTCGCTGGTTTGCTCATTGATTATGCTGGGAGGTTCGACTGCTTCCTCGTTGGTGTCGTTACCGCTGTTGCCACCATTGCCGCCGTTGGGTGGATCGGTGCCATTGCCGGTGTTACCGTTGTTGCCGCGATTGGCGGAGGTGTCGCCTGCGTTAATGACGGCGCACATGAAGTGATTGGGGAAGTTGTTGCTTCCACAACTTTCAGATTCGGAACCGTAGGTTCCATCTTCTGTGGCCAGATCGCTCAGATCGGAGTCGCGACTGCTGTCGCTGATCGTGTTCTCGACTGCCACCGGAGCGTTGAGCTCGCTGAGGGTGCCGATTGATGGAGGGAACCACGATGCCGGGGCAATCGCCGGTGCTGTCAGCTAATCGGGCATGCGAAGCGTGCCCATCTGGCCAACTTGGAAGCGGAAGCTCCCAATCGCCAGACTGATTCCGTCGCCCATGGATTCGAAGGATGCGCGGGTGGTGGGCGTGTGGACGGTGAAGTCGAACGCGCCGAAGAGCTGGCGAATCTCCGCTGTTGTGGAGTTGTAGATCGCAGTCGATAGAGCCGAAGGAGCCGCAACATCAGCACTCCCGGTTCCCACAGACGGCGCCAAATGACGAGGGTTTAACTCATCAATGCCCATTGTTATGAACTTGGGTTTTGGAGAAGGAGGGAGCGCTGGAGACATCTATCGGCTAGCAAACAAGCACACATGGGACAAAGGATTTACCCAGGTTCAGGCCTCGTAGAGGTCCCTACTCCTGCTTGTCTGCTCGTGGAATTATCGAAGGAGTCGAAAGTTACAATGGTGCGCAGATGCAATCTGGCGAGGGTTGTGAAACCTAGGGTTGCGTGTGTCCTTCTCGCCGCCCCCTTCTAGCCTTATATAGATAGGCTAGGTCTCGGGTAGCAGGTCGAGTCGGTTATAAGTTAGGGTTTTCCCCTTCAAACTTTCTATCTTTAGCTTCTTCTTGTCCTTCAAGCAATCGAGAGTCCGCAGGTTACTCGAGTCCTTTCATCTGGGCCTCGACGACACCGTGGGCCTGTACGTATTTAGACCGTATATACCAAACTCGAGTACCTGTAGGGTATACCCATGTCACTAGGTGTAGTAGCTTCGATCTGTTATAACCTCCAAGATCTGATTGTAACGACCTCCTAGATCTGATTGTAGTTTTCGGTAGATCTATGTTGAGAGAATTCATTATTTGACCCTGGTTAAAATTTGACTTCCTTTTCTGGTCCTAGAAATTTTTTCTTCCCTTTTTGACTCTAAATCTTCAAATGGTTCCTTATTTGGCCCTACAGTCAATTCCGTTAGCACCTCCCGTTAAACCATATTTTTTGGGACTGGCATACCCCTAGCTCGATCGATAGATTATCGACTGGAGGCCGACTTCACGGTGCGCGTGAGTTATTGACTGGAGGCCGAGGCAGGGCACGCATGGCCGGGCCGTGGTGGGCACGCATGGCCGGCGGCCGGGGCGATCCTCGAGCTCTCCGCGGGAGTTGGCTCCGCTTTCCGCAGCCGCGTAGGCGCAGCTCGCACGGCATTGGCGCCGGCGGAAGTCGAGAGCTCACCCGCCTCGTAGAGGACCTGCAGAACAAGGTGTCGGCTAAACCCGGCAGCATCAGTTGTTTGATTCATAAATTAATAGCCTTCATCGCGGATCAAGAAATGAAAAAACCATTCTCCGTTGCACATCATGCATCAAGAATTCATCCACCGCTAATAAGTAATCCTCATTTTCTCATGCTACAGCATTTCAGCTATCGATCATAGGGAGCTCGGTAGTGTGGATTTGATGCTCTAGTCCTGCAGCTCCTCACAAGGCATGCGAGCTCCACACCTCAACCGGCGGTGCTGTCCTTACGTGCTATCAATTGTAGGGAGCTCGATCGTGTGGATTTTGTTAAACATGAACAGGCACGGCAGGCAGAAAATCTGTTATGGTATCCACTTACCATGGAGGTTCTACGAAATTTGAATTTTGACCAAATGTTCGGTTCTCTAATTTAGTCCAATAACTTTAACCAAATATATCATGACACTACTACTATTTTGGTCACATACTGCACCAAGGGTAAAAGTGTCATCTTACGTACATAGTTAACACCGTTAGTGCTTAAATTATACTGAAGGGTCAAACAAGGAACCAACTCAAGATTTAGTGTCAAAAAGGGAAAAAAAAAAGTTTGCAAGGCCAAGAAAGGATGCCAAATTTTAACCAGGATCAAATAAGGAATTCTCTCATCTATGTTAGTATGCCGATGAACTGCTCGGTGTATTCATAGATCGGTGTTTCCGTGGACTTATTACATGCCTAGGTAGCTAATTTTGTCTATGACCTGTAAGCTTGTGTTCATGTCTAGCCTAGGTCATCATATGTGTGACCGTGAGATCTATAGGACATGACCCCTCATGAGTTTAACCAGGCCCTCATGGATTCTCACGAGACTTTTGTCACTGAGACCCAACCCTAGCTCCCACCTTTGAGGATCACCTATCCTCAGTGCTTAGAGATCTTGTTTATGCCTCTGATGACCGGGTACACGATGGATTAGATTGTAGAGCAAGCTGCCAAGATCGTGGCCAAGAAGAAGGCCCTCGAGGCTGGCAAAGCCCACAACACATGGTGGTGCAAGGGGGTGAAGGGAACTATGAAGTGGGATTTGTTCCTCTCGGCGTTCTTGCTCAACCAGATGTGTGAGATCACAAGAGCGGCGTCAGGACGGAAACGGGCTTCAAGGAGGTGCACTTGAACACGGTTACCCGCAAGGTGTTTGAGTTTTGTGGCATCGAGGTGTCCTCACAGCAGGTGTACAACCACCTGCGTAAGTGGAGGACCAGGTGGATCCATGTGTCCAAGCTGAGAGACCTTAGTAGAGCTAGCTGGGATGAGGAGACATGTACCATCATCTTGGAGGACGCCCACTACCGGGGACACATCTCGGTACTAACTAACTTCGGTTCTTGCAATGACATCCCTACAGTTCTGTTTTGTAACCTCACTAACTACCACTAACCTCCCTGCAATTCCCCGTCTCAGGATCACCGCAAGGATGCCGAATATCTAAACAAGCCAGTCGCCAACTATAGGCAGATGAAGGCCATCTTCTCGTTCGGTCTTGCCACTAGTAGGTTTGCCGTTGGCTTTAGTGAGCCTCTTGGCAAACCAAGATCTGAATACATGCAGACCCAGGAGTCGGAGATCTCTACTACTTATTAAAGGAGAACTGGATATGATGGGGAGATCTCTACTACTTATTAAAGGAGAACTGGATATGATGGTTGGTACGTCGTCCGGAGTTTGCCCATCAAGTTGAAACAATTTACCAGGCGATGCCACCGCAGAGAGACACGCCCTGACCTTCTCGCGGTCTCGCCCACGGCTCTCCCCGCTGATTCCCCTAGACATCGTAACCTCCCACGCCCACAAATCTCCCTTCCACCGGTTACCCCGACCCCAGCCGCCAAGATCCGTCGCCATCCCATCCTGTCCCCTCTGTTCTGGTGGTCTGGAAGGACGTGCTGCAGGCGCCATGGCGGCGCTTGGTGGGAGCATCACGGCAGGATGGAGGGAGAGGGGCTTCACCGGCCAGGGCTGGGATACACGGTGGAGAGGTCGCTGGGGAGGTGATGGACCGTGGTCGCAGCGGTGTGGTGTGGGGCCTAGAGAGGGACAGGCACCTACGGATCTTGTTCTGCTGTTTCCTCGCCACGAATTGGGCGGCGTAATAGCTTACAGGTGGAAGATGTACTCGAAGTTCCATCAGCTCCTGGAGGAAGGAGGACGGAGCCAGTCGACTCCTGGAGGCTAGGCCCCAGCCGCGCTGCAGCTGCTCCATCATGCCATCTGATGCATGGCGCGCTACTGCCGGAGATGCTGGTCGATAAACGGCAGCCTGTATAGAACCCCGGCGCCGGAGCCATCCTCTGCCTCCCCAAGGCTCTGGCACACCGGCACACCGACTGTTCCTGCGCGCCACCGAACGTCAATGATGTCCTGACAGCCAGGACTAGGCTATGCAACCTCACGTGTTGGTGGCAATAATTATAGGGACTCTCATTTTTGGCGGCGTTGTTACGTGCAAGGAGTAATGGATGCAGTGGTGAGCTGATGCGAATAGTGGTCGTGACTGAAGATACCTATATGTTCAGTTTGATTCCTACTCTAAATTATATGATTTCTATTTTCCATCGGTCATCATATAGTCTCGTCATCCTTGCTAGGATATACCTATGGGCGACGTAAGTAAAACATGGGTGTTTATATGGCTCATCCTGAGCAATATTGGGTATTAAGTTCCATTTGTGGAAAGTCTCTTTAGTTTGAAACTGAGAGAGACATGCTACTTTTAATAAGAAAAGCAAGGAAGGCAATCCCAACTGATATGGGGGCTGGAAACCATCTTGATGTGTACCCTCTTCTTGATGCAGTTTTTGTTTACAACCTGTTCGACTTTCTTACCGTTGTGTCCACATGATAATCGAGTTTTTGATTTGTCTACAGGTTATGTGATAGGGAGAGAGCTCGAGGATTCTTCAGATTTTTAGATTAGTGCGTCTTATTTACTTGATTACTGCACTTCATGGGGTTCTTTAAATTTTAGGCTTGCATATACCAAATCAATTTATATGGTAGTTTATTTCTGTAGCTTCAATCAGAAATTGTTATCCTTTTCTCCTGTAAAGATGGATTTTTTTCACGAGACAAAGGTATGATCACTCATATTCTTGTAGTGAATAAACTATGCATTCCTACGTTTCTTAACTTTGGTTCAACTAGGAGGATGGAATTGTGTAATCGTTCGTTCTCTAAGGCTGCCTACTAGAAAGAAGCATCAGAAAACTTGTATTCACTAAGATGCTATCTTATTCTAGTTGCTCTGCTTTTGTTTAATTGAAATAGAAATCCAGGTGTTGTCTCACATTCTAAAAATACTGCTAACCATAAATTATCATTTGAACTTTCCCCCTTTGATCATAATTTATCCTCTCCTCTGTTCCGCTATATGTTCTATTGAGGTATTACAGACTGAACAAGATGCTATTGTAAACCATGACTGAATCCATTGTTGCATATTAATAAATCCCAGAAGGAATGAAGTGGGGTTATTCGTGTCCTTTACATTGGTTCAAATAGCAAGAAAACATAATTTATTAATACAATTTCTAATTTCCATTGTTTTTTACCGTTGCAATTGTTTATTTTCCAGTCTTTTGCTTCATACCTATGCTAAAAGTCTATGTTCCCTTGTGGGATTTTGGAGGTACAGGTAGCCATTGAGATTTAGAGATCCCTCTGACATTTGTATATAGAACTCCAACTACGTAGAATGATATTTTTGCTCCATCCATTTCCTTCCTCAAGATCCTCATGCGTAGATACTTACATCTTGCAGTGGAAATTATTCATAATTTATGAACTCAGCTTTACTGCATGCCCAAGAAAATTCGCATAACAGAAACTCTGATTTTATGCTTCTGCAGACAGCCTGAAAATTCTTTGTACATCGGGTGGCTTCACTTAAATTTAGATATGGTATTTGACTTGCAGATGAGCTGGACAGCTAATACATTGGAACATCGGAAGCAAGACAAGCCAGCTTGGCAGTGGGTCTTAGCCGGAGGAAGTTGTCGTTGACGCTCCAGTGGACGATGCTCAAGCTTGGTATGCCAACTTGTTTCACCTCTTTTTTTTAGCAAAGTTGTTTCTCTCTTTGCGGTCTCCTCTCCATATGCATGCACACATGTATAAGGCTTATATGTTTTCCTCAGTGTGATATGATTTGTACTAGGAATCTAATATGATTCCGCCTAGACACTTTTCTCTTCAGATTACTGGAACAAGAATCTCTACTACTTATTAAAGGCAAGGACGACATGATGATGGTATGTCGGCTTTGTCCCTCACGCGCAGAAAAATCGTCGGTAACACTGACAAACCGGAAGGCCGATGCCGCTCTTGTCCCGCACAAAAAAAACCGGTAGGGTTTCCGTCCCCACGAACGAGAGGAAAAGAAGAAAAAAGTCCACAATCCATGACCATAGCCTTCAGTCGTGTGACCTGCCTAGCCTCATGCTGCGCCGTTGACCCCAATCCCCATCAATCTGCGCCACCGATCCTAGCTCCGTCGCGCAGCAGCGCCAACACCAGCGTCATCATCCAGTCCGCCCACGTCGTTGAGCGTGAGTTCCAGGTCGAGCAAAGTGATTTCTCGCGGCTTAACTGTGAACTCCTTCTATCAAGCAATATTTCTCATTTTGATGGTTTCCTTTGGCAATTTCCTGATGTTTGAGTGTTTTCTTTAGAGGATCCAGAGAGCAAGCTAATTGTTCTTGGCAGGTTACAAGTCATACATGAAAAGTTCATGTATTTGTATTGCCTTCTACTGCACTGTTGAGCATGAAAAGTTGACATGAAAACACCTTGAAATTTCCAGTACAGTTTATAGGGGCTCTGGTAGGTGCTAGGGATGTTAGTCAGATATTGGGTTAGCCTTACCATGACCTGTTTGGGTTGCAGCAAATGAAGTACAAGGGTTTAGTGATTTTGTTGTATTACTAATAGCAGCTTCTCAAATACGAATGGGTGGATCCAGGCATGTGGATATTTCATAGATGCACTTGACCATGCAAGTATTTTAGAGGATCAGACAACGTACTTCTGTTTGTGTCGATTGATCATCTTGTCTATTTTCTGAAGTAATAGAATTATGAAGTTACAGAGTTTTCCGAAATACATGTTGCAATCTTTACAATTAGCTCATGTACAATGTGCTTGATCTTGTGAGGATACATCAAGATAACAAATATGTGTGTTTTCTGTATTTCGTATTTTTATGTAGATTATGGGCTTAAGAGAATTGGGAAGATCAGTTTTCAAACTGAGATTAAGTCGACATCCCAGTGAGATCCGTTATTTACATAAGTGGTTCTTCTATTGATTAGTTCCCTAGGAGAAAGACTGAATCATACTTGAAGAGAAAGATAAAGCAACTTCAGGTACTTGATCCAAAGTGCAAAATGTTTCACTATTCTTTGCTGATATTTATCTAGAGTACTGTATTTGAGACAAGCTTTGGTACTTGGATACATTTAATATGTGGTAAAACTGATGACAAAATCTATGCTTGGTTTTGTTAGCATGGAGTTTTATTGAGTGGCATTCTAAAGCCCGAAGCCCTGAACATGTGCTATTTATATTTTAAGTTTAAATGGGAGACACATGTGGGGAGTACTAGGGATGGACGTATGATAGTGAGTTATGTGTGAGGGAATGATATATATTTGTTGCAACTGTCTACTAGATATGGATTCTTAGGAGATACAGTTGGTTCATCCGAATGATAAATTAGCAAAGGCTCTATGAGGGGTGGGCGTCATACTAGCCTCAGAAGAGAGCTGTGGCTTTCTGAAATGTTAAAATGATTTCTCAAATACTATCCTTGGGTCTAGAGGCTGCATCCCTCCTGCCTGATAGGGATGGACGTATGATAGTGAGGTATGTGTGAGAAAATTATATATATTTATTGGAACTGTCTACTACATATGGATTCTTGGGAGATACACTTGTTTCATCCGAATAATAAATTACCGAAGGCTCTATGAGAGATGGGTGTCGTACTGACCTCAGAAGTGAGATGTGGCTTTCTGAAATGTTAAAATGATTTCTCAAGTACTATCCTTGGGTCTAGAGGCTGCATCCCTCCTTCCTGATAATGTTCTGTTGCAGGAATCTATTGTTTCAGATTTCCACAATATTTTTCAGATTTATTGTTAATGGTTTTGTTTGAACTAATGCAGCTATACCATTACTGATACCATTTTCATTTTGTCAGTTACATAATATACATCCTTTTGTGCATAAGTAGAAAAGTGGGCTGCAATAGTAGCCAATCCAACACAGAATTGGCAAGGACAAACAGCCGATGCTCCAAAAAGGTAGTGCAGCTATTATAGTTGTGTATTACTTCATTTTTATCTCAGCTTCTTCAATGGTTTGTCTTCTGCATCTGACTGGAAAGATTCTTGTGGGTGCAGCACAAGTGAACAACGACGGGTGTGACCTTGGCCCCTCGCTCACCATGCTCATGGCTCTCCGCCTAGATGGTCATCATCCTCCGAAGTGTGCCCTTCTATCGCCACCAGGTGTGCCCACAGAAAGCCCAGTATAAGAGTTCTTTAGGACATAAGTGTGTGATATGGTCTTGTTAATTTAGACTTTTGAAGTTGACATCAGATGTGAGATTTTTGTTTCTCTTTGTTTATCTGTTGCATATATTTGTGGCTATTTCCAGGAAGAGTAAGTTGTCACTGCCTGTGCACAATTCGGTTGAAAGGCTGCTGCATCTCAATGGAAAGGTTGGCAACATAATCGTCAATCCACGTGAAAAAGTTGTGTGTTTGACGTATATTTCAAAAAACTACAGAATTAGTAAATCCTCGAAAGAACGAGACCACAAGACCATAATGTGAGATGAAGGGTGCAATCTGCAACGAGGAATTATTGCAGACCTTCACATTCAGTTTTTTCATAGCTTCTTGCCTACTTCAATAGGTACAATTATTATCATCTTTCTTTCATAAATTGTATGCAAGCAGAAGCTGAACATTGGATTACCTTCACCATGAGGGCAAGAGGTTGGATGTTTCATCAAATTATCTATATTGTTAACCTTTGAAGTTAAAATTTCCTGTATAGGTAGTCAAACATCTTTTCTGGGAAATAGAAGTGGTCAAACCGGGATAAAATTATTGTAACCAGCAAATGTGTTTAGAAGTAATCATTAGATTTCGACCAGGGCTAGAGGAAGCAAAGAAACTCTGGGCTAGAGGGAAGCAAATAACTCCCTATCATTTATCAAGTGACACAAAGTGCATGTCTGTATATTTCCATATAGGTTGTAGGTAAACTAGGAAATTTCTAATATTTTTTACGTGATGTGAAGTTCATGTCTGTTGATTTCTTCTGTAGGGGCTTGATGGAAAAAATAAACTACCATCCTTGTTTCGGTTATGTGCAGTCGTATAGTTTTGTAACAAGAGAATAGTAACAGAGGTTATGGTCTGAAGAATACAAAATACTTGATGCCTTCTACGTATTTAGTTGTCTGCCTTGATCATAATGTACCTGAATTTTCAAATTTCCTTTCTATTTCGTTTATTTAGTGAACATACAGTTTGATATTTCATAATGAGGAAATATCACATGGAAAAATTTAGTAGGAGGATAACTTGATAACGACATTCTTTATGTAGTAAAGGTTTGAATTATTAACTAGGAAAAATTTGCTACCTTTTTTTAGTACAATTTCTATTTCTTTTACCAGATGCAAACCCTAATTTCAATAGGAACACGGGATAATTTATTATTCACTTGTCATATAAGTACCACAAGACCTCAAATGCTTCCATTTTACCTCTGCCAGGCATATTTTTCAGTAGGGATCAAAGGCAAGTGTAATAGAAAATGTCCCTTTCTTCCATATCACATTAGTTGATATAACCAGCGCTTGGGCCACACTTAACTGTATTGTACTCCACACAAAAAAACTGTATTGTACTCCACAATAGTTCTCAATGTGAGATAGTTTTCAGTGCAAACCATACCATCTTCTGTATTCAGCACATCCTTACAATACATGTGAAATGTTCATTGTTGTGATCGACGGTGTCTATTGTTTTTATCACCGGCAATGCTTTTATTCATCATCTGACCTTTTTCTTACTCCCCACAGGAAAATACGACGTGAGTCTGCTGGGGAAGGCAGAACAGGTCGCCCGATGCAAACGCCACACGTACTATCTCACTTGTAGAAATAAGCTATATGCACAGCGGTTTGACTGCTGAGCATTACCCTCGGCATACCGATGTATATGCCGAGGGCTTTTATTTGTCTAGTGTTTTTTGCACGCTAGGATTATAGCCACTTTCGGCTGAGTTCCCCGGCAATTGTTCATTGGCATGGTTTTGAAAAGTGGTCTGTGGTCAGGAAAAGTGTACTATTGAGTGTGTTTAGTCCATCGACACTTGAGCTTGATGGTTGTACACTTTAGAAAGGAGATGCAAAAACAAGCGAATACAACAAAAACGTTGAGAAGATATTAAAAAGAGTGATCTCAAAAGGAATCGAGAGAATAATAAGAAAATTTTACAAATTCACTAAAAAAATTTGGATGGTTTTAATTGGTTTTTTTGTTTGTCCAATTTCCCTCGGATATTCAGACTTGTGGGTTTACTAGGTATGAGTAATGTCTGCCTAATAGTTCTTTGACAAAACAAAAGTCTACATTTTTATTATACCGATAGTTACTTCATTGTAGTAACTAACACCAAATAACTAAGGCAATGTGATAGAAGTGTGTCACTTCAGATTGAACTGATAGGGCAGATCGAGAGTATGGCATGTATTTTGGGTAACCCAAACTTCATGTTTTTCCCCTCGACTGGTTCGTGTTGCTGTCATTTAAATGTTGATTAAAAAGGTGTATTTGTCTACCTACTCCATGTCAAAAAAATTGCATGTATATTGTTTTTACACATATGGAGAGCAAGAAAAAATCGAGAAACCGTTGCAAAACACGGACATTCAGCTAGTAGTGGTAATTGATGAATAGGCTGAGACCTATGCTGTCGCTGGTTCTCCTTCTCCAGCCGTTGGTCCTAGCGCCAACACAAATACCTATGTTCCTGCTGCCTTCAATCCGTCCAAGAAGAGGAAGAGGTCGCTGCTGGGAGAGGAGGATGTCATCGCCATCACATGCATGACCGATGTCGTGAAAGCGGTGGCGACCGCCATCACCACTGCTTCCCCTCCCTATGTGCACCTAGCTCTCTACGATGCTGATGCCTACGCACTTCTATTCTTGTAGACATTTGTTGGGCCTCCAAGTGCAGATGTTTGTAGAACAGCAACAAGTTTTCCCTTAAGTGGATCACCTAAGGTTTATCAAACTCAGGGAGGAAGTGGTCAAAGATATCCCCTCTCAAGCAACCCTGCAATCAAGATACAAGAAGTCGCGTATGTCCCCGACACACCCAATACACTTGTCAGGTGTATAGGTGCACTAGTTCGGCGAAGAAATAGTAAAATACAAGTAGTATAGATAATTATAAGTGGTAACGGTGATAGAAGATAGCTTGATGGCGTGGAAAAGACTAAAGTAAAACTGAAATAAAGATAGAAGCAAGCAAACATGTAATAGATCTAATAGCAAACGGTGTTTCAGTGCTTAGAAACAAGGCCTAGGGATCATACTTTGCTAGTGAACACTCTCATATAAATATATTCTTCTTTATGATACTACGTTGAACTACCCTCCGGTTGGACACTCTAATCCATGGTAGGGCTATAACAACACACCTCAAAGTTCATCTTTCCCATCTAGATAACCCCACACTGTCACCTTGAGTACTAGATGGTTCAAACAAACACCACAATTTCATAAAGACATCCAACTCCAAATATAACTCATAACAAGTATTTGTAATCTCTAGTCTAAGTGCCACCATGGTGTACACACTGTCAACATCACACACATGGGGAGAGCAGGGATCTATTAAAGCACTTGAGTAGCAAGGTAGATCTACTTGATTACAAAGCTCATGATCTCAATAAGATCATGCATAGAGAGAGAGAGACGAACACATAGCTACGAGTAGAACCCTTAGCCTCGAGAGAGAACTACTCCCTCCTCATCATGGGAATCAGCAATGGTGATGGAGATGGTGGTGGAGATCGATGGAGATGGCTCCGGGGGCACTTCCCCGTCCCGGCAGGGTGCCGGAACAGAGACTTTCTGTCCCCCAAAACTCCCCTTTGGTGGCGACAACGCTACGGAACTTTTTGTGGCTGGAGACTGGATGATTTAGGGTTTATGCATTAGGAGGCTCTTATAGGCGAGAGGAGAGACCGAGGGGTGCCGGAGGGGCCCACACCACCCCCTAGTGTGGCCTGGCCTGGCCCCCACCACCAGGTGGTGTGGCCAGCCCCTGGCCCCTCTCCGTCTTGTCTTCTGGCTCTGTGAGTCTTCCGGTAAAATATCGACTTTGGCTTTTGTCCGGTCCAATTCCGAGAATATTGATTTTCTGACTTTCCTGGAACCAAAAACAGCAGAAAACAGGCAACTGGCACTATGGCTCTTGTTAATAGGTTAGTCCAAGAAATCATATGAAAACTACTCCAAAGTGTGGACAAAACACAAGAAAGTAGATAAAACCAAGCATGAAACATCAAAAAGTATAGATACATTTGCAATGTATCAACATCCCCAAGTTTAACTCCTGCTCATCCTCGAGTAGGTAAGTGCTAAAAAGAAAGAATAATTTTTGAAGTGACATGCACCATCATAAACTTGATCAAAGTATTTGTAAAATATTGATAGCTGGGATCATAGTACTTCAACATAACATGAAAGATAAAGTTCTATCAATAAGACAAAGCAACTATGTTGCAACATGAAAAGGCACAAACAAAAGATTCATGAATAACAATGCTTTGCAAGACGTTTGTTTGTTTCACATAAAGAAAACATAGCATAATAGCATTCGGCCTATCCCTCATAGAGTAGCAAATATAAATGCATAGGACACTTTTAAAGTTCATAAGAGTGACTAGATACAAAGAGTTTAAAACTAACAATATCAAGGTATGCATCAGTCAACAAGTCTTGGGACTATGCACATAGAACTAAGAATGGCCATTATGCTCTCAAAGTAGGTGCATAAAGATTGAAGGTGGAGACTCAACATAAAAGTAAAAAGAAAGGCCTTCATAGAAGGAAGCAGGGATTCAAGTTTCATAAAGAGCTTCCAAAAATTATAGTACATATTAGCTTTCAGCTCTCATTGCCCCTTTCATAAGCATCTTGAAGTGATTGAGGTTAAAGTGAACAAACTATGGTGTACATGCTTGACAAAGTATAAGTTGGAAATCTCATGTCCCTTGAATACGAGGGCCACTCCTCATGCTACTCAAGTTTAGTCACTGGTAAGTTCTTGTCATCGTAAGTACATGTGTATCATAGAGAACCGCCAACGGGGTACCCCTTGCCCGATGATACGGAAGAATCCCCATATCAAAATGACAAGGCAAGCAGACAACGAGCATCGCAGGAATCTTCTTATTTACCATGGGAATATGGTGCTTTTTTCTCACTTCTCTCTTTTCATAATCTCTTTTTTTTCATTTTTTCTTTTTTTTCTTTCACAATAAAGGACTCTTTTTTTATAAGAAGAATGCTTCATAGACAGCTTATTATGGTTACGATGCAGGTTTCCACCATGTCAGCATGGATTAGACCAACGGCCCAGGCGTTTCTCTAACACATATACGTAACTCCATGGACTTACAAGCTCCCCTTTCATTTCACACCGACGACATCCATATACAAAAGAGCATGATATCAACTAGGTACAAGTAGCAAGTGCAATGTTGAAAGCGTTCCCCATGAAAGCATGGTTCTGCTAATTCCCAACAAATAAGTGCAAGCAAATACAACATAGACGACACAATGGTTCAAGTTTATTAAGGGCAAGAAAAGTAAAGTGTATATCAAGTTCATGAGAGCTTTAATCACTAGTTTTCTCATAACAAGTTTAATTCGGAAGGTAAACAAAAGCATAAATATACTTAGAATAGCATAAGCTAATGGGTAGGTATGGTGTAATCTTTGGAATAACTTGGTTTATGGAGTTGGATGCATGAGTGGAACTCATACTTGGTTGTGGAGGCTAGCAAAAGACTGGGAGCGACAAACTAAGAGAGCAATAATGGCCATAATCATGCAGAGCGACAAAACATCATTGATCAAAGTATAAAGTGATACTACAAGTTAAAAACTAAAGGATCATAAAGGCTTATGGTGACTTGAGATAGTCATAACATGGTGTGAGCATGCACCAAGTCAACCTAAATAAAGCATCAAAGGAGAATACCACTATACTATGCTTTAATATAATAAAACAACGCATGATTAATCCAAGGCACATTAAGCAATCTCAATTGTTTATAACAAGTCATGCTACAGCAAAGAATACTAAGCATAAAGCCAAAACAATATCAAGCATGGCATGACAAAGGATAGGCCTCAGTCAAAACAAGCTCTTTTTACCACTTAAGCATGAACATTCCTACTCTTTTCCAAACCAAAGCACACTATTAGAAAACAAATGTATGAAAGAGGGGGTCCAACCAATTTATTCAGCAAACAAAGCAAATGAAAAACCAAAAAAAACGAAAAAGAAGACGCTCCAAGAACAACATAACTGTGCATGAAACAATAAAAATGAAGTGTTTGGAAGAAACCTGAAATTTTTATTGATGAAGAAGGGGGATGCCTTGGGCATCCCCAAGCTTTGATGCTTGTACTTCTTGGATATTTATTGGGGTGACACGCGTGGCATCCCAAGCTTGAGCTTTAGTCCATCCTTCATCTCATTACTCATTCCTTCCATACACCTGAAATTTTTCCTTCATACAAAACTTCACACAATCTTTATTAGCAACATTAGTGCACTCAAGATAATAAGTCTTTAGGTTCAGTTATAACACCAATAAAACTTTCATTAAAACACAAGCTACTGTAGCACTTCTCTCAAAAAGCTCAATTCCCCAAAAGAACTCAAAAAGGAACCAACAATAAGCAAATGCAGAAAATGGCAGAAATCTGTCAAAACAGACCAGCAGGTAAAGACGAATTTTTTCGAAGACCTTCTGTTGCTCAAACCGAAAAGTGTTGAACTAACGAAAGTTAGATAACAACCTGGAGCTGAAGCACAAAAATTCACGCTTCAAATGGACGTACAGAGAGTTTACACGAATTTTTACGGTGAAGCACAGAAATCTGTTTCGGGACAGCAACTTTCCCAAACACTACTTCTCTCTCATTAGAGGTTACTCTTGACACAAAAAGCAAAATAAAAAGGATAATGAGCGATTATTACAGAGGTAATAAATTCCAAAACTCATCTAAAACTTTTGGGTTATCTCCCAATAAGTACTTTTCTTTAACGCCTTTAAGTTAGACATGATAGTTTGAGAAGATGCTCACATAGGAAATATGAATTGAAGTAAAAGAGAACATCAAGAAGAAAATTCAAAGCACATTTAAGTCTAACCCACTTCCTATGTATAGGAATATTGTAAAGTAACAAATCATGAAATCACAAAGCAACCATAGTAAAGCAAAACAAGTGCAACTTCAAGACTTTCAACATAAAGAGGGGAAACTTAATATTGTTGAGACACATAAAACCATGTTTCCCTCTCTCATAATAACTTTCAGTAGCATCATAAATAAAATTAACAGTATAACTATCACATGAAACATTCTTATCATGAGCCACATGCATATAATAATTATCACTCTCCACATGAGGATAGTCATTCTTATTAATTATAGTGGGAGCAAATTCAACAAAATAGCTATCATTATTATTCTCATCACCATAATCATCAAATATAGGAGGCATATTATAATCATAATTAATTTCCTCCTCAATAGTAGGTGGAGTGAAAATATCATATTCATCACTGTAATCATCATATATTGGAGGTTTGGTATCATCATACGCAATAGAATAGCTATCTTCCAAAGCTGGGGAACTAAAAAGATCATTTTCATAAAAACTAGCTTCCCCAAGCTTAGACTTTTCCATAGCATTAGCAATAATGGTGTCCAAAGAATTCATACTAACAACATTGCTAGTAGCATGCAAATAAAGTTCCATAGGTTTTTTAATTTTCTCTTCAAACACTTCATGTCCTAACTCAAGATAAATACTATAAAGCTCTCTAATTTTGTTGTTGTTTTCCATTAAGCCTAACTAGTGAAAATAAAAACAAGAAAAAAAGATATAATTGAAGAATCTAAAGGAAATAACTTCGAGCACTCACACTGGAGGATTGATACGTCCATTTTGCATCACTATTCTATGTCATAATTCACTATTATTCATTGATATATTTCGTATTGAGAGGTGATACTTATGTTATTTCATCTGTTTTTGCATGGTTGATGCCGTTTGGAGCATGGACCGCTGCAGTCAGGATTCTGATGGAAAAGGTGTTGTTTGGAGGCAAAATTCGCGAAGATCAGAAAATCCGGAAAAATATACAGAAAATCTTATTTTTACAGAAGACGAAGGAAGCCATAAGGGGGGCTAGAGATGGGCCATAGGGGGCCCACACCACCCCCTGGCGCGGGCAGCCCTAGGCCGCACCAGCAGGTGGTGTGGCCGCCATGGCCCACTCCAGGCTCTCCCCTCTGGCGTATATCATCCTCCCGAAATCCTAAGACTTGGGGAGCGACCACAGAAAGTCCGCCGCCTCTGCGGGGCGGAAAACACCGAGAGAGAAAGATCTCTCCGACAGACAGATTTCTATCGAGGGAATTCCTTCTCGGAGAGGGAAGATCGTCGCCATCAACACCACCATCAAGCTAGACTTCATCGGGATCATCATCATCATCACCACCATCATCACCATCAGCACCCTAATCACCATCTCCATATTGCTGTAACAATTGAGTTGAATCTTGCATTAGTTCTTAGGGGAAAATTTTCCGGTGTTGATTACCCTTTGTAGTTGATGCTATTGAGTGAACCGTTGAATTATTTTTTATGTTCAGATTGTTATACATCATTATTCCATCTCTGATCATGATCCATATGATGTCTTGTGAGTAGTTCGTTTTGTTCTTGAGGACATGGGAGAAGTTATGTTGTTAGTAGTGGAGTTGTGTTGAGAAAGATTCAATAGTTTGTTATTTAGGTTGTGGTGTACTTCTTCTAGTGGTGGCATGTGAACGTCGACTACATGACACTTCATCTATATGGGCCTAGGGGAATGCATTGTGTATTTGGCTTCTAATCGTAGGGGTTGCCGGAGTGACAGAAACCTGAACCCCCATTAGGAAACCATTGCACAAGGGACGTAAGGGTCTTAGAGTTTAAAGCTGTGGTTAGGTTTCTACCTTAATTACTTTATTCTACTTACGGATGTTTGCAAGGGGTATAATCACAAGTATGTATTAGTCCTAGGAAGGTCGGTACATTAGCACAGGTTCACCCACACAACACTTAGCAAGCTAAAGAAGATTAATCAACTATATGAAGCGAAAGCACTTGACAGTCTTCCCATGTGTCCTCGAGAACGTTTGGTCATCTTAAGTAATACAACCGGCTTGTCCTTTGCTGCATAAAGGATTGGGCCACTTGCTGCATTTATTCCTACTGTCTTTTATTTACTCGTACTTTGTTTACTTGCTTTATCAAAAAACCCTAAAATCCGTTTGCTAAGTATTTGCAGAGAACTCCTGATCCATACCACTAGCCAGCACCTTCCGCTCCTCGTTGGGTTCGACACTCTTACTTATCAAAAATACTACGAGACACCCCCTATACTTGTGGGTCATCAAGACTATTTTCTGGCGCCGTTGTCGGGGAGTGAAGCGCTATTGGAGAGTGGAACTAGTAAAGGAAACTTCTACTGTGAGTATTGTTTACTTTTGCTAGTTGCTTTATTTTCGTTATGGATAATTCGCTGAGTTTCTTATTTGGTAATGCTACTACCACTGCTAAGGTAGTAGATAAGCCACCACCTGCTGAGAATGATGTTTTCAAAATACCTACAAGAATTATTGATCATGTTATGGATAACTACTATGTTGGGGATGGAACTATCCATCCCGGTGATCATTTGCTCTTTATACACGAATTATGCGGGTTGTTCAAGTGTGCAGGTATTACTACACATCAAGTTAAGAAGAAGTTATTCTCATTATCACTGAAAGGAAGAGCTGAGGAATGGTATAAGTTGCTGAAGAATGGTCAAGCTCTGGAATGGGAGGAAATAGTGCCTCTCTTTTATTCAAAGTTTTATCCTCTAGTGATATTCATAAAGATCGGAATCAAATATACAACTTTTGGCCTCTTGATGGAGAGAGTACAGCTCAAGCTTGGGGGAGATTGAAGTTACTAATGCTCAAATGTCCCATTCATGAGCTCCCCAACAATATTATTATCAATAACTTTTATGCAAGACTCCCTCTACATGATAAAGATTTATTGGATGCTTCTTGTGCTGGATCATTCACTTGCATGGAAGAAGAAGCTAAATGGGATCTTCTAAACCGTATTCAAGACAATGCTGAAGCTTGGGAGAATGACAAAGGTAGAAAGTCAGGTATAAATTATGATTATGAATGCATTGAATCTTTTATGGGAACTGATGACTTTCAAAATATCAGTAATGCTTATGGTCTTGATTTGCAAGTTATTACGAATTTCTTTAGAGCTTTTGCTTCTTATATTGAAATTCCAAAGAGGGGATGGAATAAGTACCATGGACCTTATAAAGATATTGTTGACTGTGTTCCTGTTGGGAGCACTGAGTGTTGCATTATTGATCATATCTTACCTGAGCCTTATATCAAGGAGATTCCCTTCCCAGATAAGGTAAAGGATCATCCTATGATAACTAATGTAATCACTAAAAGTGGAAAGAGAACTGTAAAACCTGATGAACAGATAAACGTAGAACCTGTGGTAGCAATTGTGAAACACCTTGTCACTAAAAGCATAGAATATGGACACATAGTCTTTTGTGAAGATGCTTCTAATATTGTTTCACATCCTAATAAAGTTACTAAAAAAGCTAGTGTTCCTGTGCTTTCTGTTAGAATCGGTGATCATTGCTATTATGGTTTATGTGATATTGGTGCAAGTTCCAGTGCTATTCCTTATGAGCTTTACAGAGAAATTATGCATGAAATCAATCCCTGCGAATTGGAAGAGATTGATGTGGTTATTCACCTTGGTAATAGAGAGACCATCTCTCCAATTGGCATTGTACGAGATGTGGAAGTTCTTTGTGGTAAGATTAAGTATCCCGCTAATTTTCTAGTACTTGGTTCAGCTGCTAGTAAAACCTATCCTATCATTTTTGGTAGACCTTTCTTGAGTACTTGTGGAGCTATTATAGATTGCAAGAGGGAGAAAATCTTGACTAAGTTTGATGGGGAATCTTATGAGTTTAATTTTTCAAAATTTACTAAAGAACCTGGTGAAGAGGAAACCCATAATGAGGATTTTAGAGTTGAACAACTTGCTTCTATCTGTCTTGCTCCTAACAATGCTTTGCAGCAATTTATGGAAGATCACGAAAGTGAGATCTTCATGGAAGAAAGGAACGAAATTGACGAGATCCTTCGTCGTCAACCCAAGATGCTTAAGCATGACTTGCCGATAGAAGACTTGGGGAGCACGTTGCCACCTAAAAAGGATCCGATCTTCGATCTAAAACCTCTCCCCGATGATCTTAAATATGCTTATATTGATGATAAAAAAGATATATCCTGTTATTATTAGCGCTAAACTTTCAGGGAAGGAAGAAGAAAGATTATTGGAGGTTTTGAGGAAACACCGAGGAGCTATGGGCTATACTCTGGACGATTTAAAAGGGATTTCACCTACTATATGTCAGCATTCTATCAACATAGAACCAGATGCAAAGCCAGTAGTAGAGCACCAACAACGTTTAAATCCTAGGATGAAGGAAGTGGTAAGGAATGAGGTATTGAAACTCCTTGATGCTGGTATTATTTACCCTATTGCTGACAGTGAATGGGTTAGTCTTGTTCATTGTGTTCCTAAAAAAGGAGGTATTACCATTGTTCCTAATGATAATGATGAGCTTATTCCTCAAAGAATAGTAGTAGGCTATAGGATGTGCATTGATTTTAGAAAAGTCAATAAAGTTACTAAGAAAGATCATTACTCGCTTCCTTTTATTGATCAAATGTTGGAAAGGTTGTCTAAAAAGAACCGTTTTTGTTTTCTTGATGGTTATTCTGGTTTCTCTCAAATCACTGTTAAACAACAAGATCAAGAAAAGATACTTTTACTTGCCCTTATGGAACTTATGCTTATAGACGAATGCCTTTTGGTTTATGTAATGCTCCTGCTACTTTTCAAAGGTGTACGTCTGCTATCTTTCATGGTTTCTGTGAGGAAATTGTAGAAGTGTTCATGGATGACTTTTCTGTCTATGGAACTTCTTTTGATAATTGTCTGCACAACCTTGATAAAGTTTTGCAGAGATGTGAAGAAACTAATCTTGTTCTTAATTGGGAGAAATGCCACTTCATGGTTAATGAAGGGATTGTCCTTGGGCATAAAGTTTCTGAAAGAGGCATAGAAGTTGATAGAGCTAAGGTTGAGGCAATTGAGAAGATGCCATGCCCAAGAGACATCAAAGGTATTCGTAGTATCCTTGGTCATGCTAGTTTCTATAGAAGGTTTATTAAAGACTTTTCTAGGATATCAAAACCCCTTACTAATCTTCTTCAAAAAGATGTACCCTTCGTTTTTGATGATGATTGTAAGGAAGCTTTTGAAACTCTTAAGAAGGCTTTAACTACAGCCCCTATTGTTCAACCACCTGATTGGAGTTTATCCTTTCAAATAATGTGTGATGCTAGTGATTTTGCTGTAGGTGCTGTCCTTGGGCAACGTATTGATAAAAAGTTAAACGTTATCCATTATGCTAGTAAGACTCTAGACACTGCTCAAAGGAATTATGCTACTACTAAAAAGGAATTTCTAGCTGTTGTTTTTTGCTTGTGATAAGTTTAGGCCCTACATTGTAGACTCAAAAGTCACCATTCATACTGATCATGCTGCTATTAAATATCTTATGACGAAGAAGGATGCTAAGCCTAGGCTTATTAGATGGGTGCTGCTTTTATAAGAGTTTGATCTACATATAGTAGATAGGAAGGGTGCTGAAAACCCTGTAGCTGATAATTTATCTCGACTGGAAAACATCTCTTTTGACCCTATGCTTGTTAATGATAGTTTCCCAAATGAACAGTTAGCTGCAGTAGGGGTAAGCTCGCGAGGGAGCCCTTGGTACGCTGATTATGCTAACTTTATTGTCTCAAAGTATTTGCCTCCAACTTTTACAGCTCATCAAAGAAGGAAGTTCTTCTATGATTTGAAGCATTATTTTTGGGATGACCCACACTTATACAAAGAAGGAGTGGATGGTATTATGTGAAGATGTGTTCTAGAATATGAACAAAAGGAGATATTGCGTAAATGCCATGGTAGTGCTTATGGAGGACATCATGTAGGAGATAGAACTGCACAAAAGGTGCTACAATCAGGTTTCTACTGGCCTACCCTTTTTAAAGATGCAAGAAAATTTGTTTTATCTTGTGATGAATGTCAGCGTGTTGGTAATATTTCTAGACGCAATGAAATGCCTATGAACTACTCTCTAGTTATTGAACCTTTTGATTGTTGGGGATTCGACTTTATGGGTCCTTTCCCTCCTTCGAAAGGTTACACTCATATTCTTATTGCCGTTGATTATGTTACTAAGTGGGTAGAAGCCATTCCTAGAAAGAGTGCTAACGGGGAGACCTCTCTAAAAATGCTTAAGGATGTTATCTTTCCTAGGTTTGGAGTGCCTAGGTATCTCATGACTGATGGGGGTTCTCATTTCATTCATGGTGGTTTTAGAAAGACCCTTGCTAAATATGATGTTAATCATAGAATTGCTTCAGCCTATCACCCCCAAACTAGTGGGCAAGTAGAGTTATCAAATAGAGAAATTAAATCCATTTTGCAAAAGACTGTTAATAGATCTAGAAAAAACTGGGCTAAAAAGTTGAATGATGCTTTATGGGCTTATAGAACTGCTTACAAAAATCCTATGGGGATGTCTCCTTATAAAATGGTTTATGGGAAAGCTTGTCACCTACCCTTAGAATTAGAACACAAAGCTTACTTGGCAGTTAATGAACTAAATAGAGATTGTAAGCTCGCTGGTGAGAAAATATTATTTGACTTAAGTTCTTTAGATGAATGGAGGAGTGAAGCCTATGAGAATGCTAGGCTCTTTAAGGAAAAAGTTAAAAGATGGCATGACAAGCGAATACTTAAGAGAGAATTTCATGTTGGTGAGAAAGTTCTATTGTATAGGTTTCGTCTCAGATTTTTTGCAGGAAAGCTACTGCCAAAATGGGAAGGACCTTTCATTATTGAAGAAGTATACCGTTCAGGAGCAATAAAAATTTCTTCTTTAAAAGATAATACTACACAAGTAGTGAATGGGCATCGACTCAAGCACTATATTGCTAGAGATTCTTACAATAAAGATGTTGATGCCTTTCAAGTTATAACTCCAGAGAAATTTATCAAGGACCAAATTCAGAGACCTGCAGAGTCTGTTTTTAAATAGGTAACAGTTCTGGTAAGAAAAGTTCCACGAAAATACAATCTAACTATATTTTTGTAGTTTTCAGTCAATCAGGGAAGTTACGAAGCGAAAAAGGGACGGAAACAGAGCCAGGGTGGCCCACATCACCCTGTGGCGTGGGCCCACCCCTGGCCGCGCCACCAGGTGGTGAGGCCACCCCAGACTCCGCCTCCGACCCATTTTCACCCAGTACGTTCCTCTTGTTATGAAACTTCGTAATATATAACCCCCCCGGATCTTCCGAGGTTCGTATATCGTGTTTTTGTCGTGTTTTTGTTTCGATCTGTTTCTGCCAGGTAGAATCCCAGATTTGTAGCCACAATGTCTTCCAATAGATCAGCCGAGGGAGATTCCTTAGAAGATATCATCAACCCATACATGAGAGAGTTGAAGATTCATCCCAAGGAATTGTTGCTCGAAGGTGGGGAGATCCGGATTAAAGAGGTTCAAGGCCCTAAAGGTGAAGAAAGTCTAGAGGAAAGGATGGAAGCACTGGAGCAAGAAGTCTTTAGGTACAAGAAGATGGCGGAGCGCGAAGTGGATATCATCCATAAGATTTGTTCCGAACTCATCACCGAGCACCAAAAGGAGACTGCTGAACTCAAAGACGAAGTCCTCGCACTCCGCCAAACAACCAACGAACTGCAAGCATAGTTCTATGATGTTCAAAATCAAAACTATGAGTATGAGGCTAGATTTAAACGCATAAGTGCTGCTACAAGTTTCAGGATGTTGGAAACCACGATGTCCTTTGTTTATGGGAAGCCCTTACCCTGGAGACGGACGAAGATGAGAGGATACCCTTGGTTTGTTCAAATGATTGTAGCCACAGGGTGAAGATGAGAGGTGCTACAATTTCTCCTTTGGTGGTTTGCATCCCCAACAGGCGTAACCATAACGAGTATCTATGAAGCATTCTTATTATAAAAAATAGAGATAGAGATTGAGAAAAAGAGAAAAGAAAAAAGAGATATTATGAAATGAGGAAAGAGAGAAAAAAGCACCATATTCCCATGGTAAATAAGAAGATTGATGAGATGCTTGTTGTCTGCTTGCCTTGTCATTTTTATATGGGGATTCTTCCATATCATCGGGAAAGGGGTACCCTGTTGGCGGTTCTCTATGATACACATATGCATACGATGACAAGAACTTACCGGTGACTAAACTTGAGTAGCATGAGGAACGACTCTCGTATTCAAGGGACATGAGATTCTCAACTTACAACTTGTCAATGCATATCCTCATATTTGATCACTTTAACCTTAATCACCTAAAGATGCCTATGATAGGGGCAATGAGAGCTGAAAGCTAGTAAGTATCATAATTTTTGGGAGCTCTTTATGAGACTTGCAATCCCTGCTTCCCTCTTTGAAGGGCCTTTCTTTTACTTTGTAGTTGAGTCAGTAAACCTATTCCGTTCTATCTCAGCAAGTATTTTGAGTTGTTGTGTTTCATTCATTCATATGATGATTTATTCAATCATGTCTTATGTTCCTTGTTTTGCACTTTGCTCTTATCTTGATGTTTACTACTTTGAAAGCTATCATTGAAAACCAGCTATTTGTGAACTCCAGCAAATTATCAACTATTCTTCGACCAAGAGCTAAGTTTGCCATTACCAATTATGATTTACTTTATGTATCTTTATTGTGTTTCCTTTACTCATTACAAGTTGAGTTATATAATAGTGAGTTGTCTTCTATTATGATCTATGTACTGATGAATCTGATGCTTCTTGTCCGTATTCTTTTATCGACTCTTCACTCCATAAACCTGAGGCCATGTTTATTGAGCTCAGTTTCGCTTGGGGACAAGCGAAGTCTAAGCTTGGGGGGAGTTAATACGTCCATTTTGCATCACTATTCTATGTCATAATTCACTATTATTCATTGATATATTTCATATTGAGAGGCGATACTTATGTTATTTCATCTGTTTTTGCATGGTTGATGACTTTTGGAGCATGCACCGCTGCAGTCAGGATTCTGATTGAAAAGGTGTTGTTTGGAGGCAAAATTCGCGAAGATCAGAAAATATACGAAAAATCCTATTTTTCCAGAAGACGAAGGAAGCCAGAAGGGGGCTGGAGATGGGCCACGGGGGGCCCACACCACCCCCTGGCGCGGGCAGCCCTAGGTCGCGCCAGTAGGTGGTGTGGCCGCCCTAGCCCACTCCAGGCTCTACCCTCTGGCGTATATCATCCTTCCGAAACCCTAAGACTTGGGGAGTGACCACAGAAAGATTCCGCTGCCTCTACGGGGCAGAAAACACCGAGAGAGAAAGATCTCTCCGACAGACAGATTTCTATCGAGGGAATTCCTTCTCGGAGAGGGAAGATCGTCGCCATCAACACCACCATCAAGCTAGACTTCATCGGGATCATCATCATCATCACCACCATCATCACCATCAGCACCCTAATCACCATCTCCATATTGCTGTAACAATTGAGTTGAATCTTGCATTAGTTCTTAGGGGAAACTTTTCCGGTGTTGATTACCCTTTGTAGTTGATGCTATTGAGTGAACCGTTGAATTATTGTTTATGTTCAGATTGTTATACATCATTATTCCATCTCTGATCATGATCCATATGATGTCTTGTGAGTAGTTCGTTTTGTTCTTGAGGACATGGGAGAAGTCATGTTGTTAGTAGTGGAGTTGTGTTGAGAAAGATTCAATAGTTTGTTATTTAAGTTATGGTGTACTTCTTCTAGTGGTGTCATGTGAACATCGACTACATGACACTTCACCTATATGGGCCTAGGGGAATGCATTGTGTATTTGGCTACTAATCGTAGGGGTTGCCGGAGTGACAGAAACATGAACCCCCGTTAGGAAACCATTGCACAAGGGACGTAAGGGTCTTATAGTTTAAAGTTGTGGTTAGGTTTCTACCTTAATTACTTTCTTGTACTTACAGATGTTTGAAAGGGGTATAATCACAAGTATGTATTAGTCCTAGGAAGGTCGGTACATTAGCACAGGTTCACCCACACAACACTTAGCAAGCTAAAGAAGATTAATCAACTATATGAAGCGAAAGCACTTGACAGTCTTCTCATGTATCCTCGAGAACGTTTGGTCATCTTAAGTAATACAACCGGCTTGTCCTTTGCTGCATAAAGGATTGGGCCACTTGCTGTATTTATTCCTACTGTCTTTTATTTACTCGTACTTTGTTTACTTGCTTTATCAAAAACCCCTAAAAATCTGTTTGCTAAGTATTTACAGAGAATTCCTGATCCATACCACTAGCCAGCACCTTCTGCTCCTCGTTGGGTTCGACACTCTTACTTATCGAAAATACTGCGATACACCCCCTATACTTGTGGGTCATCAAGGATGTGAGTACCTTTTACCTTACCTCCCCGGCAACGGCGCTAGAAAATAGCTTGATGTCTACGCACTTCTATTCTTGTAGACAATTGTTGGGCCTCCAAGTGCAGAGGTTTGTAGAACAGCAGCAAGTTTTCCCTTAAGTGGATCACCCAAGGTTTATCGAACTCAGGGAGGAAGTGGTCAAAGGTATCCCCTCTCAACAACCCTGCAATCAAGATACACGAAGTCTCTTGTGTCCCCAACACACCCAATACACTTTTCAGGTGTATAGGTGCACTAGTTCGGTGAAGAGATAGTAAAATACAAGTGGTATAGATAATTATAAGTGGTAACAGTGATAGAAGATAGCTTGATGGCGTGGAAAAGACTAAAGTAAAACTGAAATAAAGATAGAAGCAAGCAAACATGTAATAGATCTAATAGCAAACGGTGTTTCAGTGCTTAGAAACAAGGCCGAGGGATCATACTTTCGCTAGTGAACACTCTTATATAAATATATTCTTCTTTATGATACTACGTTGAACTACTCTCCGGTTGGACACTCTAATCCATGGTAGGGCTATAACAACACACCTCAAAGTTCATCTTTCCCATCTAGATAACCCCACACTGTCACCTTGAGTACTAGATGGTTCAAACAAACACCACAATTTCATAAAAACATCCAACTCCAAATATAACTCATAACAAGTATTTGTAATCTCTAGCCTAAGTGCCACCATGGTGTGCACACTGTCAACTTCACACACATGGGGAGAGAAGAGATCTATTAAAGCACTTGAGTAGCAAGGTAGATCTACTTGATTACAAAGTTCACGATCTCAATAAGATCATGCATAGAGAGAGATGAACACATAGCTACCGGTAGAACCCTTAGCCTCGAGAGGGAACTACTCCCTCCTCATCATGGGAATCAACAATGGTGATGGAGATGGCGGTGGAGATCGATGGAGATGGCGGGGTGCCGGAACAGAGACTTTCTGTCCTCCGAATCTCTCCTTCGGTGGCAGTGGCGCTATGGAACTTTTTATGGCTGGAGACTGGATGATTTAGAGTTTATGCATCAGGAGGCTCTTATAGGCGAGAGGGGAGACCGAGGGGGTGCTGGAGGGGCCCACACCACCCCCTAGCGCGGCCTGGCCTAGCCCGCGCCACCAGGTGGTGTGGCCAGCCCCTGGCCCCTCTCCGTCTCGTCTTCTGGCTCCGTGAGTCTTCCGGTAAAATATCGACTTTGGCTTTTGTCCGGTCCAATTCCGAGAATATTGATTTTCTGACTTTCCTGGAACCAAAAATGGCAGAAAATAGGCAACTGGCACTATGGCTCTTGTTAATAGGTTAGTCCAAGAAATCATATGAAAAGTACTCCAAAATGTGGACAAAACACAAGAAAGTAGTTAAAACCAAGCATGGAACATCAAAAATTATAGATACATTTACAATGTATCAATGCCGTCATGGGCGCCATAGGCTACAACCCTGAGGCTCTGATGGTGGTTCTCAGCCACCTCTTTGACAACATGGCTATGGGCAACAAATTTGTTTAGATGGCGGAGGACCACAGGGATCTCTGGCTTAGGACCTACCTGACCAAGCACTACTAGGTGTAGTGCTTGCTCCCTAATCATGGAGATGGTGGCGACTGGTGCATGCATGATAAAGAAGAAGTTGTTGGTTGTATATTTTGAAGTAGCTACGGACTTGATGAAAACTTATTCGAAGGCTTGTTTATCGTCAGGTGGTATATACTAACCCCTCACATTATGGAGGATTTTCGGTGGTAGGATATCACCCCATTTGATATGGTGGTAGGATGACACCATAGAAGTTGGTGGCGATCGGTAGGATCACACTATCTTGTAGATGAACTGCTGATGCTTTTTCCCATATGATCATGCATGCTTATGTTGATTACCTTGTGTTTGTGAATTTCTTTTGCCTACTTTACTTGTGATCCTTATTTTGCATATGTGTTATGTCTCATAGAAATACAACTGGTACATGGTGTACTATGGAAAAAAGATGGGAATATACAAGGCATGGGAGGAGTACAGCCAACAAGTGAAGGGTTACCCGCACAACCTCCATAAGGGGTTTAAGACTTAGAATATGCACAAATAGCCTACTCTGAGTTCTTAGCAGAGCATCCATAGGTATCACAAGATATGAACATCAATTTTACTCCTCTGCCTGGAGCCCATCAAGTACGTCCACATGAACAGGTTCCATCTATACAGAGTGGAAGTATGATCAAAGATTTCATCATCATCGGCCTGATCTTGTAGATTGTGTACTACCAGTTGTTCTGATTCATGTCATCGATCATGTGTAAGATCTTAAACCCTGATGAGTAGTTGGTAAGCTCACTATTTTCCATGCGAGGTAACCACATCAGGCCGGACGCGGGATTCCAAACGTGTACCTTTGCATCAGCCGAGCCCTTCTTGGAAAACCAAACAAAGTGGCCATATGGGCTCTCCTAGTGGGAAACAAAAATACCGGCAACCAAATAAACCGCCCATCCAGGCCCAAGATCAATCTCCTCACATGCACCATCCGTTTGTCCAACTAGGAAAAACGTGAAAATCCGGCCCGAGCAACCAAACACGCCCTAGAACACTCCCCAGCTCCGCTAAGACCAGATATTGTGTAGCTTCTCCGAGAAGTCAAAAAAACTAGACCATAGTACTCCGGAGCGGCTAAGAGCATCTCCACTCGATTGACATTTCTAGAACCAAATTTAACTTCAGATGAATGAAATTCTTGGCCTGGAAATGGGCATGGATACGGGCGTTTTCTAGCCGTGTTCCCACCCAGGAACAGCGGGAAGGAAACGTCGCGGAACCTAGAGAACTCGGCGACGAGACGACGATGGCATGTCTGCCAGGCCAAGCTCTAATGAGCCCGCGCCGAGCTCCGCCGGCCATGCCAGGCCTGCCGCCACCGCGCCTCGCTCGCCCCCTCCCCCCGGGGCGAGCGTCAGTGAGGTCATGGATAGTGGCAGCGAGCTTGAGCACATGGCCGGCGAGTAGGCGATCAAGCTGGCGATCCGGGCTACGGGCACTACGCAGTGAGCTAGGTGGACGACGTTGTTGCGTCTCCAGAGAGGCGAGCGGCTAGTGGCGACGACGTGTGGGGCGGCCTGACCGATGGCCGAGTTCGCCCTCTCCGTGTTGTGTGTGGGGGAGAGAGAGGAGGAAGTGGGGTGGGTGGGCTATTTTTTAGCTTTGTATGGCCGACATGTGGGCCAGTCAGCCGAAAAGCACTCATCTGGCGTTCTGAAGCTGTTCACAACACCCCGGGAATAGTTTGGAAACGCGGGACGAAAAGTGGACGAAAATCAGCCTGGAAATGCCTCATGGGATTGCTACTAGGGCATTTTTTATAGTCGGGATGAAAAAAGTGGTATGCAAATGCTAGTGGAGATACTCTAAGATCATACACGTACTACATATCATTAGTAAAGATTTTTGTTTGTGTTAATAAAACATTTGAACCTACGTAGTGAGAGCAAACTAAACTTATTCTCTCTGGCTTGTAGTACAAGTTGCCCGAGTGGCGATGACTCCCGAGCTCCACATAGACCCTTTTTAAAATTTCATAAACTTCATATTTAAAGATAAAAAGTTTAAAAACAAATACCAGCATGTGGATAATGTTTTATCCTAACCGTGTGTAAAATTTCAGTATGAAATACCTTATATTTTACCCTTAGAAAAAGATAAATGTGCAGATGTGGGATCTATGTTGTAAAATTTGTTGGGTTTGTCTTTTTTACTGAGTCCAAAACACAAGATATTTCATACTGAAAATTTGCAAACTTGTATTGTACATGGTTTAGTACATCCCGACATTGTTTTCGAAATCAAGTTTTCAAAACAATAAAAAAAGTGCTCTATGTAGCACAGGTTCCACAACGACTATTTTTGCTCGGCCATTATTGGAGGAACAGAGGCAAGAAACTGAGCTCAACTACAAGGATCTAATGGCACCCACAGCGTGTAACTCGCTAAATCTAACGGAACGAGCAGTTTGGCAACAGAGTAGAATTTGGCGGTCAGCTTCACCTGCAGGCATACGCTGGTTGGAAGAAATATAAGTATTATTTTATTGAGGGAGAGAGATTTGGTTTTAGTAGTTCCCTACATTGCAGGCATACGCAGGGAACATGCTCCGGTTCCGTTTCCGTGGTTCTAGAACTAGCCCACGGTGTAGGGAAGAGCTACCCCTCCGTTTCAAAATACTCCCTTCATGTTAAAATAAGTGACTTGAGTTTATCTAGATTTGCATATACCGATGTACTAAAATGTGTCTAGATACATCTGAATCTAGACAAATTCACGTCACTTATTTTAGGATAGAGGGAGTATAAGATGTTTTAGCTTTATGAAAGGAGTGTACCTAGACCCATTTAGTGTGTAGGTTCACTCTAAACATAGATGAATGTACACACTAAAGGGAGTCTAGATACACTCTATTTACAAAGTTAAAACATCTATATTTTAAAAAGGAAGAGTAAAAATCTAATATGAAACTACTCTACTTTTAGCTGCACACCGTGGGAAATGGAAAAGTAGAGAGAACTAGTCTTGAGGAAGCAAGCAGTCAGTGTGTTTACGAGGGGATCAGGAGCCGTGTTGGAATGACGGGGAACAGATCCAAATATGGCGAGAACTAGCCGTTGATGATGGGATCGGTTCTTTTCCCACCATTTCGAACAAATTAATGGAAGGCTGAACTAGACAAAGGTTTGTCCCCGCGGGCCGCACAACTCTGACGTGGCGCCCTTCCACAAATTAATGGACGCTCGGTCCACACCCAGTCCACCTCTGCAACGGCCAAAAAAGGGCACCAAAATCCTACTTCGATAGGATCGAGGTGGTTTTTTGTCCAAATTTCAAATAGTTATATCTTTCTTATTTTTTCATTCAAACTTAGTAATTATTTTTGTAATAGATATATATTATAAAAGCCTACCCAATAGATACGATAGAAGCCATTTTACACCACTTCCAGTTTGAAGAGACAGGGTTCTGCTCTCTTTCCTTCTCCCTTCTCTCTCCTAGCTCCCTCTGGTTGAGAGTGCTCGGTGCTTCCGGGCCTCTCCCTAGGCTGCTCCGCCGGGATGGCGTCGGTGTAGTTATTTCTAGTAGTAGTCTAGGGTTAGCTGTAGTCGGCCTAGTGCCTGTTGGAATCGGCCCGACTTGTACGCTCCAATACGCCGAGTGCTTTCCGAGATTTACGGCGAGACGGATAAGTGCACATGTATGTAGCTAGCCTAGCTAGATTACTTTTCTAGCCGACAACTCACGCACACAACACGAATTAACATGATCGCTACACGCACGTATAGTGCGTCCTCTTTTTTATTGCTTTGAACTCACGGCCATACAAGGGTATATACACGCGTATATATATATGTATATATATATGCTAGGCTATGACCTGCTACTGTCCGACTACGAGATGAGAACTGATTCCTACCCGGACAAGAACTCCAATTGTATCGGACACATACATACGTGATTACCTAACAATCACCCCCTAATCACGATGTGCCCATCGACATCTACCAGGGTCCCAAATGCGCCAGCTGCTCCCCGCGGGCGTCATCCACGACATTTCTTTCGCCGCTCCTTTCCTCAGCACCCATGTCACCGACTTTACTTCTGTCGGCTTCTCCATGGCTTCACGCCGACCGTCCTTTTTGTCCATGCCCTTCTTCATGCCGATTATCCTTTTTGTCCACTCCTTGAGACATTATGCTTGGGTCGATGAAGTACTTTCTCATCGATGCTTCGTATATTTGATCTACTGCTTGTCGGTGCTCTTGGATGCAATAGAACAAATGTGTAGGAGCTAGCTCACGTTGGTTGACTAGCAAAGCTAGCTTCCTACCGTGACTAGCAATTCCGACTCCTACATGCTCCTGACCAACCCCGTCTTTTGGCTCATCCGGAGTAGAAAGGCACAGGTTTCCTACCTGTAGCAATTCGTCTTTTCCTTTTGAATCTCTTTCTGGTAATGTTTCCTTCTAGCTTTTCTATACCACGTGAAAAGCCTCTTGATCGATCTGCACCCCCTATTGTTGGGCCTCCTTCATCTATCTGGCCACCAGTCCACACTCTTGGACCGTCGCCTTCTAGCCTTGCTGGCCTGTTTGCTAGGCTCGCTTCAACTCGTCCTCCTCTTATAATTGATGGGCAAACTAGTGCAGGTATCGCTGCACATGCATTTGCGCGCCCTTCCAGCTCCGTATCTTCTGTCTACGGACTAGCCTTTTCTTCAAACTCTTTGTCTTCAGGGAGAATCCCTAGTGCTTCTGGCCTGGTGTCTACGCCTAGAGCACCCCCTAGGCCTTCAACGTCTTCTGGGCCCGAACGTGCCGACAAGGATAAGCTTGGTTGATCCATATTTTCTTCATACTCAAGATCCCACATGATGTGAAAAGTTGGATATCCTGGTTCATTGTTGCCCCAATTCCACGACGCGCCTTCCTCAAAGATTACGTTGCCCCTAACAACCACCTTATTGGTATAAAGATTGCACAAGCGGTATGTCTTTGAGCTTTCATAGCCTGCCATGATCATTGGAGTACTCCGATCCACCAAATTGCTTTTATGGTCGGACTCCATCTTGGCATGCGCCACACACCCAAAAGTGCGAAGATGATCAACCGAGGGTTTCCATCCGTACCATGCTTCGTACGGTGTTATACCAACTCCACTCTTAGTTGATTCCATCTTCAGCAAATACACAGCCGTATTGACTGCCTCACCCCAGAATTTTCCTAGCAAGCCTTTACTCTTCATCATGCTTCGTGCCATGATCAACACAGTTTGATGCAGCTCACCCCCTAATAAATGGGTAGGGCTCTTATCTTCGCCTCCACCTTGAACTCTTCGGCTTCCTTGATATTCTCGAATGCTTGTTGAGCTTGACCCTTACTTTTTAGCAACACAATCCACATGTAGTTACTATGATCATCCACCACAAGCATGAAGAACTTATTGACGGACAGAGTTGTAGGTGAAATTCCAACGCATAGATTGCCATGGACAAGTTCCGAGGCTTCACTTGCCTCAAACGTGGCTTCACATGGTAACAGGGCACTCCGTTCCTCGTGATCTAAATACGGTAGATCGTGATCCACTTCTGCCACAATCTCCGTAGCCGGTGATGGAGGATCCTCCTCATCCTTCAGCTCAGTTACTTCGAGCATCAGCATCATCGGTCCATCATCTCCTTCCTAGGCGATGAGAGCCCTCTCCTTTTCCTTTGGTGGTTTCTGGCAATCAGCCTTAAAGTGACCAAGCTCGCCACAATTATGACACCTTACTTTCTTTATGTCAAACTTCCTCCATGGCGGGGCGTCATCTTCGTCCTCCTGTCCCGCGATGTACTTTTTTGCTGGGCGTTGCTTCTCCTTGCCGCTCGTGGAGCCTCCTTGCTTTTCTTTCGAAAGAGTCATCCACTGCTGCTTCGTGAGCATCAGGTGCTCAACCTGTTCTGGATCACCGAAGCTGATCCGGATTCTCTCGTCGTGTGCCTTGAATCTTCCGACGAGATCCTCAACCGTCAATGTATTCAGGTCGAGACATTGTTCGATCGATGTAACGATCTACATGTAGCGCGCCGGCGCCGCACGCAGGAACCTTCTGACGTTATTGACCTCATCCAATCTCTCGCCATATCCCCTGATTGCGTTGACGAGGGTAACAAAACCGGCGGCAAACTGATCAACCGTCTCGCTCTCCTCCATCTTCAGATCTTCATAGCTTTTCGTCAAAATTTGAAGATGCGCTTCCTTCATGCGGGCATGACCTTGGTGCAAGATCTTGATCGTCTCCCATGCATCCTTCGCTGATATCTTTCCAACGAGGTGCTACATCACGTCCTTCGGCACAACAAAATAGAGTGTTGTTAGTGCCTGGCGATCCTTCCGGTACTTCGTGCCTCCCTTGATGTACTCATCGCCTCCTGGATCGACAGCCTCCCAAACCTCCCGAGCCTCCATGGCCACCTCCATGTTGGGATCCCATAGCCCGTAGTCCTTGCGATCGAGGCGTGGATACAAAGCCGCCCCCACCGTCTCCGTCGCTGATGACGATGCCGAGCTCTCGCCAAACTTCACCATTGCCATGACGTCCTTGTACTTTTAGCATATCACGAACGACGATCTTGGCTCTAATACCAATTGTGGGAATTGGCCCGACTTGTACGCTCCGATACACCGAGTGCTTTCCGGCAGTATATGCATGTACAAGCAAATCTCCGACGAGACGATTTACGGCGACACGGACAAGTGCACACGTACGTAGCTAGCCTAGGTAGATTACTTTCCTAGCCGACAACTCACGCACACACCACGAATCAATATGATTGCTACGCACGTATAATGCGTCCTCTTTTTTATTGCTTTGAACTCACGGGGGTACAAGGGTGTATACATGCGTATATATATATATGCTAGGCTATGACCTCCTACTGTCTGACTATGATATGAGAACTGATTCCTACCCGGACAAGAACTCCAATTTGTATTGGACACATACACACATGATTACCTAACAGTGTTGTGGTTTGGGGGGTCTTTGGCGCTTGCGAGCGGCTGCTGGAGAGTGAATCTCCTCTTCCTTGTCGTGGTGCTCCCATGGAGGGGGCTGGTTACAGCGGAAGATGAGGCGAAAAGTTCCCGTCTAAATAAGCTCTGTGGTCCATTGGTTCGGGTGGAGTTCGGTGATGGCCCAAAATATATCGAGCTCGTTGGGGAACCCCAAGAGGAAGGTATGATGAGCACAACAGCAAGTTTTCCCTCAGTACGAAACCAAGGTTATCAATCCAGTAGGAGCAAGGAAACACCTCAAAGGTGTAGCTTGCTGAATGATGACAGGGCGCACTACCGGTGCCAACAGCAACGTGGAGACCTGCACAACACAACCATAGAACTCTGTCCCCAACTTGCGATGAGGTTGTCAATCTCACCGGTTTTGCTGAAAACAAAGGATTAAACGTATCGAATGGAAGGAAGTAATAGTTTGCAGAAAGTAAACACAAATCAGTAAACAGTTTATAGATTGAATGTAAAAGAAAGAACCGGGATCCATAGTTCACTAGAGGTGGCTCTCCTTAAGATAGATAACATGCTGGGTGAACAAATTACAGCGGGGCAATTGACAAACATCAAGAAAGCAATACATGCATATACTAATCATCTTGAGTCCTTTGAGATTTGATTGGGCATTACAACATTATACATAGACCGCCATCTAACTGCATCTATGACTAATAATCCACCTTTAGGTTATCATCTGAACCCCCTCCGGTATTAAGTTACAAGCAACAGATTATTGCTTTACGAATTGCGTGTGAAGTAAACAATACGATTGTTCTATGAACAAAGGATTGTTGTTTCCTCCCTAGTAGCAACAGCACATCTAGTACCTTTGAGATTTCTGTCACTTCCCCAGATTACCCGATGCATGAAACCACTATCGAGCATAAATACTAACTCTTGGAGTTGCTAGCATCTACTTGGCCAAGATAGCTACTAACAACTAAAATCATGCAAGATCACAAATAACAAAGACATGATAGAATCAATAATCAATCTGAAATAGCATCTCAATATCCATCGGATCCCCGCAAACACAACATGCAGAATTACAAATAGATGATCTTGATCATGAACGGAGTTCACAAGATCTAGACATGAAAGCACAAAGGAGGAGAACCAGCCATCTAGCTACTACATGGATCCGTAGTCCAAGGATGAACTACTCACGCATCACACCGGAGGCTTACATGGTGATGAAGAAGGCCTCCAGGGTGAATTCCCCTCTCTGGCAGGGTGCCGGGAAGAGCTTCAGATCCCTCCCGATCTAGGGATGGAGATGACGGCGACTACAGACTCTTTCATGGATTTTTGATCCGGTCCTTAGGGTTTTCGTCCCGAGGGCATCTTATAGGTGGAAGGAGAGGCCGAGGGGGTGCTGGGGTCGGCCAGACCACCCCCTGGCGCGGGCCAGGTGGTGTGGCCGACCCCCAGCCCTTCTCCGTCTCGTATTCTAGCATCTGATGACTTCCGGAAAAATAGGCACTTTGCCTTTTTTCCCGTCCAATTCCGAGATTATTCATTTTCTCACTTTCCTGGAACCAAAAACAGCAGAAATCAGGCAGCTGGCACTTTGGCTCTTTTTAATAGGTTAGTCCTAGAAATCATATGAAAAGTACTCCAAAGTGTGGACAAAACACAAGAAAGTGGATAAAACCAAGCATGGAACATCAAAAATTATAGATACATTTGCAATGTATCAACATCCCCAAGCTTAACTCCTGCTCGTCCTCGAGTAGGTAAGTGATAAAAAGAAAGAATAATTTTTGAGGTGACATGCACCATCAAAGACTTGATCAAAGTATTTGTAAATCATTCAAAGTTGGGATCATAGTACTTCAATCATAACATGAAAGACAAAGGTCTAGCAATAAGACAAAGAAACTATGATGCAACATGAAAAGGCACAAACAAAAGATTCAAGAATAACAATGCTTTGCAAGACGTTTGTTTGTTTCACATAAAGAAAACATAGCATAATAGTATTCAGCTTATCCCTCATAGAGTAGCAAATACAAATGCATAGGACACCTTCAAAGTTCATAAGCGTGACTAGATACAAATAGTTTAAAACAAGCAATATCAAGATATGCATCAATCAACTAGTCTTGGGACAATGCACATAGAACTAAGAATGGCCACTATGCTCTCAAAGTAGGTGCATAAATATAGAAGGTGGAGACTCAATATAATGGTGGAAGAAAGGCCTTCATAAAAGGAAGTAGGGATTCAAGTCTCATAAAGAGTTTTCAAAAATTATGATACTTATAGCTTTCAGCTCTCACTGCCCCTATCATAAGCATCTTGAAAGTGATTAAGGTTAAAGTGACACAACTAAGAGGATATGCTTGACAAGTTATAAACCGAAATCTCATGCCCCTTACTTACGAAGACCGAACCTCATGCTACTCAACTTTAGTCACAAGTAAGCTCTTGTCATTGTAAGTACATATGTATCATAAAGAACCGCCAACGGGGTACCCCTTGCACATGATACAGGAGCTATCCCATAATCAAAATGACAAGGCAAGCAGACAATGAGCATCTCCGCGATCTTTTTATTTGCTATTTGCATAGGTTTTTATTGAGGATGCTTCATAGAGTGCTCATTATGGTGATGCTGCAAGTTTCCACCATGATTAGGCATGGCTTAGGCTAGCGGCCTAGGCGTTTCTCTAACACACATGCAAACTCCATGATCTTACAAGTTCCACTTTTATTTCACACCGCCGGGATCCATAAGCAAAAGAACATGATATCAACGGGGGTACAAAGTACAAGTGTAATGTTGAAAGCGTTCCCCATTATACATGGTTCTGCTAATTTCAACTTATAAAGCGCAAGCATATACGCGACAAAGAAGGACCCAATGGTTCAAGTTTATTAGATGCAAAAAAGTAAAGTGTGCCATCAAGTTCGTGAGAGCTTTAATCACTAGTTTTATCATAACAAGTTTAATTTGGAAGGTAAACAAAAACATAAATATACTTGGAATAGCATAAGCTAGTAGGTAGGTATGGCGGATTCTTTGGAATAAATTGGTTTAGGGAGTTTGATGCATGAGTGGAACTCATACTTGGTTGTGGAGGCTAGCAAAAGACTGGGAGCGACAAACTAAGAGAGCAATAATGGCCATAATCATGTAGAGCGACAAAACATCATTGATCAAAGCATAAAATGATACTACAAGTTGAAAACTAAAGGATCATAAAGGCTTGTGGTGACTTGAGATAGTCATAACATGGTGTGAGCATGTGCCAAGTCAACCCAAATAAAGCATCAAAGGAGAATACCACTATACTATGCTTTAATATGCTAAAACAACGCATGATTCATCCAAGGAACATTAAGGAATCTCAATTATTTATAACAAGTCATGCTACAGCAAAGAATACTAAGCATAAAGCCAAAACAATATCAAGCATGGCATGACAAAGCATAGGCCACAGTCAAAAACAAGATTTTTTTACAACATAAGCATGAACTTTCTACTCTTTTCCAAACCAAGCCAAACTAGTTGAAAACCAATGTATGAAAGAGGGGGTCCAACCAATTTATTCAGAAAACTAAGTAAACCAAGCAAGCGAAAAACCAAAACGAAAACAAAAAAGAAGACGCTCCAAGAACAACACAACTGTGCATGAAACAATAAAAATGAAGCGTTTGGAAGAAACCTGGGATTTTTATTGATGAAGAGGGGGATGCCTTGGGCATCCCCAAGCTTTGACGCTTTTACTTCTTGGATATTTCTTGGTGTGACACGTGTGGCATCCCCAAGCTTGAGCTTTAGTCCATCATTCATATCATTACGCATTCCTTCCATACACCTGAAATTTTTCCTTCATACGAAACTTCACACAATCTTTATTAGCAACATTAGTGCACTCAAGATAAATAAGTCTTAAGGTTCAGTTCTAACACCAAATAAACTTCCATTAGAACACTAGCTAGTGTAGCACTTCCCTCAAAAAGCTCAATTCCCCAAAAGAACTAAAAAAGGAACCAACAAGAAGCAAATGCAGAAAATTGCAGAAATCTGTCAAAACAGACCAGCAGGTAAAGACGACTTTTTTCGAAGACCTTCTGTTGCTCAAATCAAAAAGTGTTGATATAACGAAAGTTAGATAACAACCTGAGGCAGAAGCACAAAAATTCACGCTTCAAAAAGACGTTCAGAGATTTTACACGAATGTTTACGGTGAAGCACAGAAATCTGTTTCGCGACAACAACTTTCCCAATCATTACTTCTCTCTCATTAGAGGTTACTCTTGGCACAAAAAGCAAATAAAAAGGATAAGGAGCGGTTATTACTGAAGTAATAACTTCCAAGACTCATCTAAAACTTTTGGGTTATCTCCCAATAAGTACTTTTCTTTAACGCCTTTAAGTTGGGCATAAGAAGCAAGAAAAAGAATCAAGTGTTCTTAAATGAAGAAGCATTAAGATCAATTTTTTTTTCATAGGAGAGACAAAAAAATCTTCTCTCTCTTCTTGGGGAAGTGTTATATACCTTTGTTGAGTGGGAGTTGATATTTAATGGTGCCTTCTTTCATATCAATAATGGAACCAACAGTTCTAAGAAAAGGTCTTGCCAAAGTAATAGGACAAGAAGCATTGCATTCAACATCTAAAACATAGAAATCAACGGGGACATAGGCATTGTTAACCATAATAAGAACATCATTAAGACTCCCCATGAGTTTCTTTTTAGCATTATCATCGAGTGGGACATTCAAATAACAATCTTCAAGTGGAGGCAAATCAAGCATATCATAAATCCTTCTAGGCATAATAGAAACACTACTATCAAGATCACATAAAGCTTTGAAATCAAAGTCATTCACTTTCATATTAATGATGGGTTCCCAACCATCTTCTTGTTTTATAGGAATAGAAGCTTTATGTTTCATCTTTTCTTCTTTAATCTTTATGAGAGCATCAGTAATGTGTTTTGTAAAGGTCATGTTCATAGCACTAGCATTAGGAGTTTTAGCAAGCTTTTGTAGGAACTTAATAACTTCAGAGATGTTGCAACCATCAAGATCAAATAATTATCATCTAAAGTAGTAGAGTTATTACTAGCCTCAACACTAGTGGTGGTGATAGTGGAAACACTAATGTTTCTAGCAATTTCATCCTCTCTTTCCCACTTAGCATGTAATTCAGCTAATAGTCTAACATTTTCATCAATTCTTACTTGTATAGCATTAGTAGCTGCAAAGGGATTATCATTAGTTTCAGGTTTAGCAGCCATTTTATTCAAAGAAGATTGAGCTTCAACCAAAGATGCTATATTTCTTTCAGCATTAGAGAGTTTTTCCTCAATAGTTTTATTGAAAGCAGTTTGCTTACTAATAAAGTCTTTAAGCATAACTTCAAGTTTAGAGGGAGCACTCCTATTATTTTTGTAGGAACTTCCATAAGCATTACCATTGTTGGGAGGATATGTCTTATAATTGTTGTTACCAAAATTACTCCTATAAGCATTATTGCCAAAATTATTATTTCTTATGAAGTTCACATCAACTTGCTCTTCTTGAGCAACCAAAGAGGCTAAAGGAACATTATTTGGATCAATATGGGCTTTCCCATTCACAAGCATAGACATAATTATATCAATTTTATCACTTAAGGAGGAGGTTTCCTCAACAAAATTTACCTTCTTACCTTGTGGAGCTCTCTCAGTATACCATTCAGAATAGTTAACCATCATATTATCCAGAAGCTTTGTTGCAACACCCAAAGTGATGGTCATAAAGGTACCTCCAGCAGCATAATCCAATAGATTCCTTGAAGAATAGTTCAATCCTGCATAAAAAGTTTGGATGATCATCCAAGCAGTCAGTCCATGAGTGGGACAATTTTTTACCAAAGATTTCATTCTTTCCCAAGCTTGAGCAACATGCTCATTATCAGATTGTTTAAACTTCATTATTTCACTTCTCATAGATATAATCTTAGCAGGAGGATAGTACTTTCCAATGAAAGCATCTTTGCACTTAGTCCAAAAATCAATACTATTGCTAGTTAAGGAATTCAACCATTCTTTAGCTTTTCCTCTCAAAGAGAAAGGAAACAATTTCAGCTGAATAATATCACCATCTACATCCCTATGCTTTTGCATCTCACAAAGTTCAACAAAGTTATTTAGATGGGCAGCAGCATCTTCATTACCAATACCAAAAAAATGTTCTCTCATAACAAGAATGAGCAAAGCAGGTTTTATCTCAAAGAAAGTATCTTCAGGCACAGGTGCAGCAATAGGTGTGCTCATAAAATCATTGTTGTTGGTGCTAGTGAAGTCACACAACTTAGTGTTTTCAAGAGTAGTCATCTTTTTTGTGTTTTCTAATAAGAAAGCAAACTAGTAAAACTAATTTTTTTGTGTTTTTGATAAAGAAGCAAGCAAACAAAACAAAAATGAACTAAGCAAAACAAAAATAACAAAGTAAAGAGATTGGTTATGAGGGACTCTCCTTGTGAAGATGTCCTTGGCTCCCCGGCAACTTCGCCAGAAAAATATGCTTGATGGCCTAAAATATATCGAGCTCGTTGGGGAACCCCAAGAGGAAGGTATGATGAGCACAGCAGCAAGTTTTCCCTCAGTATGAAACCAAGGTTATCAATCCAGTAGGAGCAAGGAAACACCCCAAAGATGTAGCTAGCTGAACGATGGCAGGGCGCACTACCGGTGCCAGTAGCAACATGGAGACCTGCACAACACAACCACAGAACTCTGTCCCCAACTTGCGATGAGGTTTTGCTGAAAACAAAGGATTAAACGTATCAAATGGAAGGAAGTAATAGTTTGCAGAAAGTAAACACAAAGTAGTAAACAGTTTATAGATTGAATGTAAAAGAAAGGACCGGGATCCATAGTTCACTAGAGGTGGCTCTCCTTAAGATAGATAACATGTTGGGTGAACAAATTACAGCGGGGCAATTGACAAACATCAAGAAAGCAATACATGCATATACTAATCATCTTGAGTCCTTTGAGATTTGATTGGGCATTACAACATTATACATAGACCGCCATCTAACTGCATCTATGACTAATAATCCACCTTTAGGTTATCATCTGAACCCCCTCCGGTATTAAGTTACAAGCAACAGATTATTGCTTTACGAATTGCGTGTGAAGTAAACAATACGATTGTTCTATGAACAAAGGATTGTTGTTTCCTCCCTAGTAGCAACAGCACATCTAGTACCTTTGAGATTTCTGTCACTTCCCCAGATTACCCGATGCATGAAACCACTATCGAGCATAAATACTAACTCTTGGAGTTGCTAGCATCTACTTGGCCAAGATAGCTACTAACAACTAAAATCATGCAAGATCACAAATAACAAAGACATGATAGAATCAATAATCAATCTGAAATAGCATCTCAATATCCATCGGATCCCCGCAAACACAACATGCAGAATTACAAATAGATGATCTTGATCATGAACGGAGTTCACAAGATCTAGACATGAAAGCACAAAGGAGGAGAACCAGCCATCTAGCTACTACATGGATCCGTAGTCCAAGGATGAACTACTCACGCATCACACCGGAGGCTTACATGGTGATGAAGAAGGCCTCCAGGGTGAATTCCCCTCTCTGGCAGGGTGCCGGGAAGAGCTTCAGATCCCTCCCGATCTAGGGATGGAGATGACGACGGCTACAGACTCTTTCATGGATTTTTTGATCCGGTCCTTAGGGTTTTCTTCCCAAGGACATATTATAGGCGGAAGGAGAGGCCGGGGGGTGCTGGGGTCGGCCAGACTACCCCCTGGCGCAGGCCAGGCTTGGCCGCGCGGCCAGGTGGTGTGGCCGGCCCCCAGCCCTTCTCCGTCTCGTATTCTAGCATCTGATGACTTCCGGAAAAATAGGCACTTTGGCTTTTGTCCCGTCCAATTCCGAGAATATTCATTTTCTGACTTTCCTGGAACCAAAAACAGCAGAAAACAGGCAGCTGGCACTGTGGCTCTTGTTACTAGGTTAGTCCAAGAAATCATATGAAAAGTACTCCAAAGTGTGGACAAAACACAAGAAAGTGGATAAAACCAAGAATGGAACATCAAAAATTATAGATACATTTGCAATGTATCATTCGGCAGATTGTGACTCTGCTGCGCCAGATCTTTCCTCTCCTGCTCGTCGTGGGGCGCTGAGGAGAATAGATCTGGTGGTGGCGGTGGTTCAAGGTCATCCCTGAAGCAGGGGAGAAGCTTTGCTTCTTGCGGGAGATTCCCAACGCCGGCGAAGGTGTACTTTAAGGCCGAAAGGCAACCTCTCCCTCCTCTCGCGCCAGTGTGGCGCCAAATGGTCATCTTCAACCTCCAGGCTCAGATGCCGATGCGGAGGCCCTTTGCCGACAGTGCAGTTTGCTCCCCCTCACTGCCCCAAGTGGTCTCGTCCCCGACCACGGTGAGGGTGACTGTGTTGTGGCTTCCGATCGTGGTGGAGAAGGAGATGGCCTCGATTGCATTTTCAGATTTTGGGCTGAGGTCTTTGTTGCAAATTGTAGGGGCTTGTTTGTAATATCTAGTTTTGTTGAGTCCCTTTATATAAACTGTAACTCCACCGCTGAGATCAATGAAAGGCTCTAGGTCCTTCGGGACCACCCCTGTTTAAAAAAAACCACTTCCAGTTCCAACTGGATTCAAATTCAAACCTTGTTTTTACCTTTTTGGCCATATCTTTTGATCCGTATTGCTTCACAGTGACCCATTCAAGCTGTTTGAAGGAGCACGCTTTGTGGGATCTTGATTTTGTAAAGCTATTTTGACTCCATCCTCCCTTATAAATTGTTGTTTATTTTAGATCTTAGGCAAGCTAATTATTAGGCTATTTTTTTAAATAATATATATTTTAATGAATTCTCAAAATTCTCAAAATAATACGTGAAATTCGAAATTTCAGAATATAGCGCGGCTACACACGGTATGCCGACATGCACCTAGCGGCATACGGTGAGCCGATTGGCCCATCGGCACACCATGTCGTGATAGGTGATATTATTTGGCCGCGTGTAGCACACTTAGCTAGCTAAGCGTCGGTGGACTAATCGGTCATGTCGACTCACCATGTGTCAATTGGAGCCTGTCAGCATATCGTGTGCTGATTAGTTGCTGTACGCAAACCATGTGCCACAACCGCGTTAGAATCCGAAATTACAAATATCTTGTATTATTTTAGTAATTTATTAAAAAATGTATTATTAAAAAAATAGCAATGGATAAGGATATTAAGTCGACGACGGGTTCCGCCTTGTCCCGCCCTCAGGCTATATTTTCAAACATTTAAATTCTTGCTAAGAATGCTCGTTTTTTTTGAACTGGAGAGCCCCGAAGGGGCTGGAAGCCATCAATTATAATAAAACGGGGAGTTACAAATTTCCACGCAGGACCCTAGAAGGAAGAGAAATACAACCAAGCCCATGCGCTTTACAAAAAGAACCCTACAACTGATTAGAAGAAAGCAATCGGGTCCTTCTTCCACACCGCCTCTGCAACAGCTGGGCCTCATGTTGGAGGTTGATAGAACGCCGGATCTTGCTGGCAAGCTTGATGGCCTCAACATGGCTAGGATAATTGGCTGGCAAACAGCTTCCGATTTGGATGAGCAGAAAGGATTGGCTTCACTTCTCCACAGCAGATCGCCAACTCCTATCATCAAAGATCCAGTGCATCCTGACGCAACCACAGCGCCCAGGCAGAGCAGACCAATCTTGGAGCAACAATGACGATCAGCCAGAATCCGCCCCCGGCGCTCAAAGATACCAGGCTCCCTCCTCAGAGCTCCTGCCCGAGATGAGGAGGGAAGGCCAAACAAGATGTTGCGGCGAATTCTAAGTCTGTAGTACCTTCCCCCGGTAGCAGAGGGCGACCTAGCACGGAGACCCTCCCCTCGCCTACACGGCCGGCCAGGAGAGGCTCCAAAACACCACACGCCTCGCCGCAGTACCTCTCCTCCTCGCCACCTCGGCCGGCCAAGAGAGGCACCACTGCATCTAGACTCTGCATCTGAAGACAGCACCAAGACCCAAAAAGCCCTTTATTTGAGGAGGCTCGCCTCAGCGACCATGGCTCTGACCGCCGGAGCTCCGAGTCGAGGAAGCAAAGCCACCGCCAGCTACGAGTCTGGGGAAAGAGAGCTAACAGCCACCTCACGACAGAAAGCCAAACTACGGCATAGAGCCAACAACTAACTACCCTAAGACTACTAAGACCTACAACTACTCCGACGCCGCTCCTCCGCCACCTCCGGCCAGCTAATCCGGCCGGAGAGGCTCGGGAACGGCCCAGAAGAAGAGTGGCGGCAAGCAAGCAGAGGAGGAAGAGGATAAGGTTGGGAAGGGAGGGTGGAGAGGTTCGCACAAAAAAACAACTTACCACAGCTAAGAACGCTCGTTCGTGGGCCATTTGGAATCGGCTTCTTGCGATGCCATCAAGCTGGTCAGAACTACTATAAAACACTTTAAGCGTTCTCTGTCTGAGGCTTCGCCTACAACCCTACAGGTCGATCGTGTTCGTACTACATGGGCATGACCCAACGGGGTTTTTCTTAAAAAAAGCGAGCAACACGAGTACGAGAGCAACCTATTACAGAATAAATAGCGACCAGCACCGGTTCAAAAGGTTTTCAAAAATAATTTAGTACTCCCTCCAACTCAAATTAATTGACTTTGATTTTATAATCTAAATATTTTCAAAATCTGGATAATTTTTAAATTTGAACACTTTTCAAATTCAAACAACTTTCAAATTTGAACGAAATTTTGAATATAAAACATTTTCAAAATATGAGTATTTTCAAATTCAAACATTTTTTGAATTTGAACGAAAATTTCAATATAAAACACTTTTTTTGAATCTGAACAGAAAAAAGTAAAAATAAAAAAGAAAAATAATAAAAGAAAAATTAGAAAACTGAAGACAGAAAAAGAAAAAACAAAACAAAAAATGAAATAGAAACCGTAGAAAAAACGAAATGAATGCCATGCGCCAGGAATTTCAGGTCGAAAAACAGAAAATCGGCTGGAACCCTCCAGAGAGTTCCCAAACTAGAAGGAACAGAACTCCTAGTTGGACCGGCCTATTAACTTTTTAGAATTATTTCAGTTATTTAATCAAGACATCCTCGACAAATCTCTTGTCAGTTACTATTGTATGTAAGTGATTTATTTCTGTAATTAAGTCTCTAACTCAGCTCGTTCATTGCATGTATAATTATCCTCACTATATTTTTTTGTACGCTATTAAGGAGAATGTAGATTCTCGAATGTAAAAGACAAAAAATCTATGACCTTGGGTTTATTGAGCCAAATACCATTCATGAAGTTACGGTAAAATATAGTGCCAAAAAAATATTGGATTACTTGCTAAGGTTTTTAACGAAATAAAAAATCAAAAAGAAAATGCTATTTCTTTACAACTTCTAGTGAATGTTACTGTCTTGTACATATTCGATTTCATTTACTCGATGTTAAGTGTAATTGATGTGAGTTATGTGTGCGTATATTTTACTTTATTCTGCTAATCATTCAAGTTGATCAAGGAAAAGTATTTATCATGGACTCGAAACGCAAAAAACCATGAGATATAGGCAGACCTGATTCAAATGCTCCAAAGGTAATTCCAATCATTATCGCACTATATCGATATCTTTCGTTCATTTTCTAATATCAAGTAATTAATAACTACTTTACTCATTTTCTTTGCCGGGCAGGGTTTGGAAACGATTCTTCAAGGCTGTTAGGGATGAATGGAAAGAGGAGCTACAATTTTGAGAACTCAATGTAAGTTCTTGTTTCAATACCATTATCATGCTTGATTATTATTTCGATTGAACTCTATTCTCGTGAAGTGTTTAAGACAGAAAGCCGGAAATAATTTATGTGGATACTACATTTGCGAGTACATTCGTCAGACAACCTATGAGCTAGGCAGAATTTCACAACAACTTATAGTACATAAAAATATTCACAACCTTATTTTATTACTATCAATTGTGTTGAGTTTCATTTATATATATATATATATATATATAGATTTCTTTCTTTAAATTAGATCGAACGGATTTTTTGTTAAGAAGGTCATAGATCCAATCAGAGAATATCATTGAGAATTTATATTTAGACAATGGAGTTCGTAAGAGAAATTATATTGTATATATGCATGAACGTGTACTGTATGTAATATGTTCGACCAAGCATGAAAAAGGAGGTCACTTCGATCTCTATATTCACGACGATGTTCTGTAATGGTTCTTCATTTCTTAGTTGTATATATATCATCTATTGACACGTCACTTACGCCAAACCTCTCACTGCTGCCACGACAGAAAACCGCCTCAAAACTATGTCGGGACAAAACCTACTGCTGCACAGCCACATGCCGTCGCGGCAACCGAAACCCCTAATTCGCTGCCACGGTAAGTCTCGGTTCATGTGAAGAACTTGGGTGACCAGCTCCAAAGTTGTTGCGTTGGCAGGTTCCATGGAGCATTATTAGGGCCAGAGATTTGAAGGAGGGAACCACGTGTTTCTTCTCGGCACTGACTGCGCATCAACACGTACAAGGGCCAAAGCCACCCCATGCAAGTGCAGTTCAGTTACGTTACTTGCTGATCATGAAAAGGGTGAGCTAAAAGTAGAAAAGGTGTATACTTGGTAAGTAGATCCACGGTAATCAAGATGACATCCTTCCCTTGAGCCCAGGTACTCTGCTTCCTGAGTGGCCAGTAAAGAAATGTGACACTCTAATTTTGGGAGAATAAATAACTTTACGTTCTTACTTTTGTGGTGATCATCATCATCATCACCACCACCATCATCTTCACCATCACCCTCATCACCATCACCCTCATCACCATCTCCATACCGCTGTAACAATTGGGTTGAATCTTACATAGTTCTTAGGGGAAACTTTCCCGGTATTGATTACCCTTTTAGTTGATGCTATTGAGTGGAACCATTGAATTATTATTTATATTCAGATTGTTATACATCATTATTCCATCTCTGATCATGATCCATATGATATTTTGTGAGTAGTTCGTTTTGTTCTTGAGTACATGGGAGAAGTCATGTTGTTAGTAGTGGAATTGTGTTGAGAAAGATTCAATAGTTTGATATTTAAGTTCTAGTGTACTTCTTCTAGTGGTGTCATATGAACGTCGACTACATGACATTTCACCTATATGGGCCTAGGAGAATGCATTGTGTATTTGGCTGCTAATCGTAGGGGTTCCCGGAGTGACAGAAACCTGAACCCCCGTTAGGAAACCATTGCACAATGGACATCAGGGTCTTAGAGTTTAAAGTTGTGGTTAAGTTTCTACCTTAATTACTTTCTTGTACTTGCGGATACTTGCAAGGGGTATAATCACAAGTATGTATTAGTCCTAGGAAGGTTGGTACATTAGCACAGGTTCACCCACAGAACACTTAGCAAACTAAAAAAGATTAATCAACTATATGAAGCGAAAGCACTTGACGGTATTCCCATGTGTCCTCGAGAACGTTTGGTCATCTTAAGTAATACAACCGACTTGTCTTTTGTTAAAGAAATGATTGGGCCACTCGTTGTATTTATTCTTATTGTCTTTTATTTACTCGTACTTTATTTTCTTGCATTATCGAAAATCCCTAAAAATCTGTTTGCTAAGTATTTACAGAGAATTCCTGCTCCTAGCCACTAGCTAGCACCTTCTGCTCCTCATTGGGTTCGACACTCTTACTTATCAAAAATACTGCGATACACCCCCTATACTTGTGGGTCATCAAGACTATTTTCTGGCGCCGTTGCCAGGGAGTGAAGCGCTATTGGAGAGTGGAACTGGTAAAGGAAACCTCTACTGGGAGTATTGTTTATTTCTGTTAGTTGCTTTATTTTCAATATGGATAATTCGTTGAGTTTCTTATTTTGTAATGCTACTACCACTGCTAAGGGAGTAGATGAACCACCACCTACTGAGAATGATACTTTTAAAATACCTACAAGAATTATTGATCGTGTTATGGATAACTACTATGTTGGGGATGAAACTTTCCATCCCGGTGATCATTTACTCTTTATACACGAATTATGCGGGTTGTTCAAGTGTGCATGTATTACTATAGATCAAGTCAAGAAGAAGTTATTCTCATTATCACTGAAAGGAAGAGCTGAATAATGGTATAAGCTGCTCAAGAATGATCAAGCTCTTGAATGGGAGGAAATAGTACCTCTCTTTTATTCAAAGTTTTATCCTTCTAGTGAGATTCATAAAGATCAGAATCAAATATACAACTTTTGGCCTCTTGATGGAGAGAGTATAGCTCAAGCTTGGGGGAGATTGAAGTTACTAATGCTCAAATGTGCCATTCATGAGCTCCCCAACAATATTATTATCAATAACTTTTATGCAAGGCTCTCTCTTCATGATAAGGATTTATTGGATGCTTCTTGTGCTGGATCATTCACTCGCATGGAAGAAGAAGCTAAATGGGATCTTCTGGACCGTATTCAAGATAATGCTGAAGCATGAAAGAATGACAAAGGAAGAAAGTCAGGTATAAATTATGATTATGAATGCATTGAATATTTTATGGGAACTGATGACTTTCAAAATATTAAAAATGCTTATGGTCTAGACTCTCAAGCTATTGCAACTTATTTTAAGGCTTTTGCTTCCTACATTGAAGTGCCTAAAAAGAAGTGGAATAAGTATCATGAACCTTATAAAGATATTGCTAAGAGTGTTCCTGCAAGAAATACTGAAGTTTATACTGCCAATCATGTTTTATCTGAACCTTACATTGAGAAAATGCATTTGCCAGTTAAGATAAAGGAACATTCTATGATAGCTAGTATGGTTAATAAAAGTACAAATAAAGCTGTTGAACCTGATAAACAAATGGATGATGAACCTATAATAGCAAATGTGAAAGACTTTGTCACTAAATATGTAGAAGAGGGACACACTATCCTTTGTAAGGATACTCTAATATTATTTCACAAAGTAGTGTTATAAGAACTAGTATTCCTGTGTTTTCTGTTAGAATAAGTGATCATTGTTTCGATGGTTCTTGTGATAGCTATATCATTAAATTTATGCATGATACTGAAAGCTACTATGAGAGAGAGAAAAGTGTTTTTATGCATCTCAATAATATCAAGTTTTCTCGTTTTATGCTGAAAGTTTTTAAGTTGCATTTATTTTGCCTTCCTATGCTAGTAGCCTCTGGTTTCAACAACTTGTTTGTTTACAAAATTCCCTTGCATAGGAAGTGGATTAGACTTAAACGTGTGTATTGTTGCTTCTTAATGCTCTCTTTCACTTCAATTCATATTCCTAAGTGAGCATCATCAAAATTATCATGCTCATCTTAATGGCTATAAAGAAAGAGCTATTTGGGAGACAACCCAATTTATTTCTGTTTTTGGTTTGATTTTGAGTCTTGGAAGTTATTACTTCGGCAATAACCTCTACTTATGTTTTTTGTTTGGTTTTTGTGTCAAGCTCAACCTCTAATGAGAGAGAAGTAAGATTTGGGGAAGTTGTTGTCCCGAAACAGATTTTTGTGCTTCACCGTAAAAATTCGTGAGAGATCTCTGTGTGCCGGATTGAGCTGTAATTTGTTGTGCTTCTGCCCCAGGTTGTTATTTAACTTTCGTTAGTTTTGCACTTTTTGATTTGAGCAACAGAAGATTTTCGAAAAAAAAATATCTTTACCTGCTGGTCTGTTTTAACAGATTTTGCCCCTCTTGCATTTGCTTCTTTAATCGATTTCCTTTTTGAATTCTTTTTGGGTTTTCAGAAGGAGTTGCTACAGTAGCTTATGTTTTGATGGTTTTCAGTTGAAATTGGACTCAAAAGGTTTTATCACTTCACTTATACTAATGTTGCTAATGAGAACTCTGTGAAGTTTTCTGTGAAAGAAATTTCCAAGTTAGTGGAGATAAGGGTGTAATAAGGAAGTGAAAGGTTTCATGACTCAAGAAATAAGTGTATGAAGATGAAGATATTGATGTTATTCAAGTGGTGACTCCAGAAGAATCTACTAAATACCAAATTCAGAGACCTGCAGAGTCCGTTTTCAAATAGGTAACAGATCTGGTAAGAAAAGTTCTGCGAAAGATCTGTCCAGTTATATTTTTGCAGTTTTTATCCAACAAAGAAAGTTATGAAGCAAAAGAGGGACAGAAACGGAGCCAGGGTGGCTCACACCACCCTGTGGCGCGGGCCCACCCCTGCACCTCGGACTCCGTCTCCGACCCATTTTCTCCCAGTACCTTCCTTTTGTTGTGAAACTTCGTAATATATAATCCCCCGGATCCCCCGAGGTTCGTATATCATGTTCTCGTCGTGTTTTTGGTTTGATCTATTTCTGCCAGGAACTATTTTTGAAAGTTTAGAAGCACAATGGTGTCCGCGAAGGATAATCTAAAGGAGCCTATGGAGGAAGATCTCCAAGACCCCGATCAGGAGGAGGAGATCAAGAGTGAAGATGAAGAGGAGCAATGCCAACATCCGCACACCGGCACTACCATTGCAAGCATTGGAGTGGTGACAAAACCTGCCAGGGTTAGAAGGACTGCACGGATGCAGACTGGAGGGAAAACTCCTCGTCACTGTTTGGCTCCACGGTCACTTCCTCCACGCACCAAGAATCCTTTCCATACCCTTATCCATGAGCATCAATACCAGAATATGCCCAAGGGGAAACTACCCTCCAATTGGGATTTGCCTTGTTCTAGCCATGCAGGAAAAGAAGACTTCAAGGAGGAAGAGTGGGGAAAGAATCGCAAGAGCTAGAATTCTCAACCCGACATGATCATGAGCCGCATTGAGCAAAACTCACAGCTGATTCGTAATCTCACCTTTGAGATCGAGGACTTGGGGAAATTCAAAAAGCTCATTGAGAGGTTACCACCACCACCGAAGGAGTAATTCTTCATCAGGTTTTGACATCCCCTTGGTTTGTTCCAAGCTTGGGGGAGTGTCGCGGTATCATATCACTATCTTCTATCTTTTTACCTTTTTAGTAGAGTCATATCATGAATAGAGAAGTTATCATGTAGGATGGTTTGCATTATGAAAGTGTCCCCTCTCTCGTTAGATATGTATCCCTTGGTGTGAGTAGCCGTTATGGAATAATAATGAGAAGTTCTATCATTTACTCTTTTGCATACCTTTTTAGTTTTGAGAAGTGTCCCCTCTCTCTCTCTCTTTGGAATGTTGGCTCCTCTTCCACACAATCATGTGAGGATCAACAAAATGTCTATGAAGAGGAGTATCAAGTGGATGAGGATGGTGAGGGCGTGATTGAAGAGCCGAAAGGTAGGGCGGCAAACTATACCGTCGAGGAGGATAGATTGCTTTGTAGGACTTGGTTGTATGTTGGCATGGATCCGGTGATTGGCACGAACCAAACTAAAGATACCTATTGGATGAGAATGAAGGAGTACTTTGATGCAAACAACACAAGTGGTAATGACCGGACCGACCGTTCTCTCCGGTCCTATTGGTCACCCATCAACACTGATTGTTCAAAGTGGGCGAGTGTTCAAACGTAGATCGACGAAATCAACCCAAGTGACACAAATGATGTGGATATGGTAAGTATTTTGTGTGCTAGTATTTTGTTGTCATGACCAGATGTGATTTGTTCTCTTTTGCTCAAATTGTAGCACTGCCTCCTTGAATAAAGATACATCGGTTGTTTGCGGTTTTGTAGCGGAGCCAAGCTTGGCATCTTTCTCTGGCCAACCGAGATGGCAGGGGGAGCAAGGTGGAGCTTGGTGCTTGTTTGTAGGAGGACTCGACCTCGAGTTACTCCTCGACGCGGGCCGGCGGCGTCAGGAGGTCTCTGTACTTTCCCGCTCTCCAGGCTTCAGTGGATGGAGCTTGCGAGGAGACGGTTGGCTTCAGAGACTCGGCCATAAAGCTCGGGTGTGCTTTTGCTACTTCCATGGCGTTTTCTTCTTTGCCTTTCCCTTGTCCGGCGTGGTGGCGAGGGGCGAAAAGGGGAAAAAGTTTCGCTCGTCCAGGTTGTAGGGGCTTTTGAAGCTACGCCCACTAGATCTTCCTCGCAGCGGTCCTTTGGCGGCAGGGCTGCCGGGCCGCTGCCCGTTCTGGCCGAAGGGCAGCCTAGGGTTTCAACCTCCATCAGAAGCCCTTCCTCGAAGCATATTGTCGGTGCTTGGCAGCTCGCCATCAACAAGTGGTGCGTCCCCGCGGATTGCAAGGTGGCCGGCGATGGCGCTTCTTCTCCGGTTAGTGGAGCGTCACAAGCAAGAAACTCCTTTGACCTCCCCGTTGGCTGAAGGTCGTCGGAGATGGGTGGCAGAGGCACTCGAGGACCTGATTGCTTTTTATGTTTTAGTCCTAGGGTGCTTTTTTCATGTGATAGACCCTTTTCTGTTTTTTCTAGTTTTGCTAAGGTGCTTTATGACAAGAGCTTTTCTGTAATTTGTACCTGCCACATAATTTAACTCGCAGCTTCTGGGGTCCGCTGGACCCAATTATCGTTCAATGGTATGAACTGCTTGGTATTGTTCAAGCTCTACAATATACTAATGATAGTGATACAATGGTTTGGAGGTTGGAGCCTAGTGGTGTATATAGTGTGAAATCTTTATATGCAGCCATTAATTTTAAAAGAATTCTACTTGTTTATGTACATGATGTTTGGAGGGTGAAAGTCCCTCTGAAGATTCATTTATTTATAAGGTTAATTGCCCACAAGAGGATCCTCACTAGAGACAACTAGTTAAGAAGCAAAATCTAGATGATCTAACTTGTGTTTTCTGTCATGAATTGGAAACATGTAATCACTTATTCTTTGAATGCGTGGTTGCAAAGAAAATGTGGGATATTATGACACTATTGCTAGCATGTGGCATGAGGAAAAATAGAATGCAGCTCTTAATGTTTTAAATGCTGATGTGATATGGGCTATTTGGCTCGAAAGGAATGATATACGTATGTTTTAATCGTTCTCCATGCACGAGTATGCAAGAACTATGCCGTAATACTGACTACAACCTTGCTCAATGGAGTGTTCTACAAAAAAGAGCTGCAAGAGAAAAAATGGACACTGCTCCACCCCTGTTGCTATGTGAAAGGATAGAGATGTCGCCTAGAGGGGGTGAATAGGCAATTTCAAAACTATTACGGTTTTGGCTTGATAGAATGCGGAATTAAACTAACGTTTATTTTACAAGCACAAAACCTAAATACACTAGGCTCAACTAAGTGCACCAACAACAAGATAAGCTAAGCAAGATAGCACAAGATAAATATACCACAAGTGATAAGCAAGATATAATTACTTCAAGCTCGATGGCTATCACAAGGAAAGTAAGCTCGGGTATAGAGATAACCGAGGCACGCGGAGACAAAGATGTATTTCCATGTTCCCTTACAAGTAAGGTACGTCACGTTGGAGAGGTGTGGGATTCCACGAAGGATTTCCCAACGCCACGAAGGATCACCTTCTTCTCCGAGTCTATCCCACGAAGGAATAGGCCTTTTCCTTATGGCTAGCTTTTCCTCCACTCCGGAGATGGCAAGCTCCACAACCACTTCACAAGCTCCACGAAGGAGAAGCCCGGGTCCCTTCACAATCTTCCACGAAGAGGACACCGCGGCACCAACCGCCAAGCCAACTAGGAGGTCACCCTCCAAGAGCAACAAGCTCACGGTCTCTCACTCGAACAAATCGTAATAGAGAGCTCAACACTTATGCAAGAATGCAAAGCAAGAACACCAAGAGTTTTCAAATCCCTCACTCTCAAATCCCGCCAAAGCAACAAGTGCTAGGGAGGAATTAGAGAAGAAGAACAATGGTGGAAGTCAACCAATGACTCCAAGATCTAGATCCAAAGGGTTCCCCTCACTTAGAGGAGGAATTGATTGGTGAGGATTGTAGATCTAGATCTCCTGTTCCAAAGCTCTCAAAAAGATGCAAGAATCATAGCAGGGAAGGGAGAGGAGGCAAGCTCAAGAGGGTAAACAATGGAGGTCAATTTCATGCTCAAGAACACCCAAAAACGTTGGAGGAAGAACCCCCTTTTATAGGGAAAAGCAAATATGGCCGTTGGAGAGAAAACAACGAAAACTCGGTTCCAAAGTCGGTTGGACCGGCCTCAGAACCGGGAAACTCGGTCCACAGGCCGGAGGACCGACCTACAAACTGAAATAGCTATGTTTGCCAACCCAGAATAGACTTGGTCGTGAAAATTGGAAAATCCGGTCTGAGATCCGGTCTACCGGAGCTGGAACCGGACCATCCGGTGTGGGGCTCGGTTGAACCGGATCCACAACCGGGATGAAACTGACTTCACGAAAAACGCAATAATTTTTGTATCCGGACTCCGATTTCGATGATCTTGGGCTTGTTTTGATGAGGAAAACAAGCTCTACAATATGGTGCATGAAAACATCATAGTCCAACAAAGGAAGATATAACCAAATGTGGAAATGTATGGAGCCTCCCTATAAGAAGAACCTGTAAAACCTTCAAACTCGAAAACGCCATATAAGATGCATACGAATTCAGTTTTCGATGAACTTGGGCTTGTTGAAGAGCTAGCAACAATCTCAAGAACCTCACATAGAGAAAATACCAAGAAGCAAAAAAATAGGAAGATGCAAAGTATGCCAAGGATTGAGCTCCCTACGACAATGTGGTCAAGTTACCCAACTGAAAGCCCCTCTTGATAGTGCGGCTATCGATCCTATAACCAGGTCTCCCAACAACCACCTTGAGACCGGTAAAAGGAAAACCTAGCAAGGGCATACCTTTGCCTTGCGCATCCCTCTTGATCTTGATGACAACGCTTCAAGCTCCATCCAAGCCGGAATGCACCACTTGATCATTGTTGCTTCGTGAAGACTCATAATTTGCTCCCACATACACCACTATGGGATAGCTTCATTAAGACACGTCTTCACATGTCCATTATCACCAATATGGACGGCAAGCTTCAAGCAAATGATCTTCTCGAGATGCTTATCTTGAACTTGCCCTTCTCAACCTTGATGGCGATCACCACTTGATGCCATCCTCTCATGGGCTATTGAGATCTTCACTTTTGAAGCATGCCCATGGAAAGATACCTATCCCATATATAAAACACAAAGGAACATATATAATGGGTTAGTTCATGATGCATAAATGACAAGGCTTACCACACCACAAGATCCATGTGGTACATTCTTTATGTTTCATGTGTTGACCAACTTGAAATCACTCTTCACTCTTTGCATTGGTCAACCAAGTGTCTTATCATGCTCCATCTCAATATCTTGAGATACATAAGGAACTCTTCATTTGATTACATGCTCTAAATCTTAATCAACCATAGCTCAACTAATGAGGCTATCATGACACCGACTTAGAGCCATATCTTGAATTCTTCTATTGAGATCACACTCTCAAGATCTTGAACATATCATATTCTTATCTTCAATTCGATGATCTTGATGCCAAAACTCAAGGTATATCTTTATCTTCATGGCATCCATACTTGAATCCAACATATGGACTACAAGCATGACCTATGGAATATTCCTTCATATAAAACTCAATGAAAATATTAGTCCATAGGGATTGTAATTAATCACCAAAACCACACATAGGGGCAATTACCCTTTCAATCTCCCCCATTTTGGTAATTGATGACAATAACAACAAGAGGGTTTATATAATGAATATTAGAAACAAGTACGCAACTTATCTGAGAATAAGTTGTATACAAGAGGTTGTATTTGATATGGTTAAGTAACACAAAGATACTAGCCCATATCAAAACTGATTCTACTCACACAAACTACAACTAATGCAAGAGATGTGAGTAGAACCAACATGTATAGAGAAAACTCCCCCACAATATATGCACGTGTGATGAACTTGAATTTCATTGCATACATTGTCAAGCATAACCTTTGGGAGAATTTCCACTATATATATTCATTCATGCAATACATAATAAAGATGAAATGAATGAAAGGCAAACACTTAAGAACAAACCAATCTTAAGTAGAAAAACCATTTCCCTTAAAACCCTCTAAACTTCTCCCCCATTGACAACAAGTGCCAAAATGGATGACAAAGTTAGAAGGCCAATATAGTTCAAGTTCCTCCCAAGGTGTGCATTTCTCATAATATGAGTGAAATCATATGCACATATCCAATGAAGAATACTTGGAGGAAATCAACTATATTGAGGATCAAATATTGTTAAAAGGATAACAAGGCGAAGAAACGTCAACGGATGAAGTAAGCAATCAAAAGATCCAAATAATCAAATGGACAAATAGTGCTCTAAATGAGATAAGGAGGCTCCCCAAGGTTCATGCATAAAATAGTTGTTTTATTTGAATAAAATATGCACAAACATGGAATCCTCACTCCCTCTATATCATTTAGAACACAACCAAGATACAAGGAGTATAGATATAAATCAATACACTTGTCAAGACAAGCTTAAGTCCAAAAGAAACCAAATATGAGATATGAGTACGCGATGATGCAATAAAAGTAAATCGAGCACTCATAAATCAAGACCTTACCAAAACCATTAAAACCTAAGCAGATAAGTGAGATGGTTGGCAAAAGGCGAGGATATCAAGGCGATAGATTAACACTCTTATGTATATAAGTTTCTAAGTGGGAAAACATGAGAATAATCCACAAAGAAACATCCACACATAAGAGGTCGATAAAAATAAGAAAACATGATATCCAAGAGGAAGTCATAAGATATACCAAAAAATGATATTTTGCTTAATTGCATATATAGCCCATGGCTCTATTTTCTCTCATGGTATATCAAAGAACTTCAACAAAGAAAACCTCAAAAACATCACAACTAACACTAAGGGAACTAATGCTAGTTGGGATATTTTGAGAAAGACAACAAGTATCAAATGGAAGTATTCAATGCAATTTCAACAATATTGCACATGAGAGTACCTTGAGGAATTGATATGCAATAAATTGCTAGAAGGCATATTTGGGATTGGTGAATCATGAACATGATTTTATATACTCCCCTTTATATGCATCATCTCAAATTACTCACATAAGCAATAAGGATAGAAAAGTATTTCAAGGATCCTTGCAAGAACCGCAACATTTACAAACAAATAAATTCATGCCAAGATGCAACCTACAAGAGATTGGATGGAAGAATAGTATGCATGAATAAGATACTTGCTACTGAGATAGCAATGGTATGATGTAGTAGATAAGAATTCTTCGATCATCCTAGCTTGGCTCCAATTATCATGTGGTGACAACACGTTCCTTATAGATAAGACAAGCATCCATTGCATCTCCAATGTACCTAAAACAATATTCAAGTCCATCTTGGTTCCCAAACTTATTGGGTCCAAAGTGGTTAGACTAAACACAACACATAGGACATACTCCATAAAAATATGTGCATATTTAGAGATGAAATTTGAATTCCATGCACATCATAGTCGTTTAAGGATTTGATGGAGTATACCCTATATATTGGATCAAAAAAAGCAAAACATGATATAAGATATACATTTAGTAAACATGCATGCACGAGACTTTCAAGAACCAACAAAGATATAATTTGGACAAAACACCAAAATATTCAAGAAGGCATACAAGGTGTGACAAAACACATTTGTTGTCCAAACTATATCAAAGAATCAAATCAACACAAGATTTGTTCAAAAAAGTTCAACAAATGAACCAAGCAAAAACTATTGAGCATAAAAGATGAGATAAAAACATAAATGCTCAAATATGTATCTCATTCAAGCAAATAACATAGAGAATAAAGAATGAGATAACAAACTCCCAAAAGAGCAAGGTTTCAACAAATAAACCAAACCCTTAACATTTTTCACAATGGCACAAGGTTCTGAGAAAAAAAAGGTTTGTCTTCCACTAAAAGCACATTTGATAATAATCAAAAACATCATAAAAGAGATGTTCAAAAGCCAAGGAAGACAATGAGAGCCAAAACAATTTTTGTAAAGAAAGAAAAGGCAATAAAAGGTGAAATACAAGGTGAAGATGATCCACAAATGCTACCACACCCAAGTATATCAATTGTCGAAGACAATGAGTGTATTGGAATTTATTTCCGATGGTATATTGCACGGATATTAAAGATAAATCTTCACAATAAAAAGCATAGGATTGGAATAAAAAGATTAAACACTATGCAAAGGTAGAGATTCTTGATAGCTTCAACTAGCCACACAATCATGCAAAGTAATGATTAGAATAACTTGAAGAAAATGGTCTCCCAAATAAGATATAGAGATATGCATTTGAGGAAGGCCACACCAAGAATTTCTTACTCAAGCAAAGACCGAAAAGATGAGCAATAAAAGCTTCTAACAAGAAAAGTATATTGCTTGAGCTAACATGCCACCTAGAGACAATATAATCAACGATATCAACTCTAACTGGCACCACCTCATATGTTCACATTTCCTAGGATTGTGATATGCAAAAGAAGCATATTAATCCCCCATAATGTGGTATTCAATTTTTCTTAATAAGAGGAAAAACAACCTCAACTAGAGATAATTAATGGACATTTAGAATTTGAATTTCTCATGAGTATGACACACCACATAGTGACTAGATAAGCTTGCAATATCAATACTAAGTGGTAGTACTCATGTACACACATTTTAAGGTTTGAGAGATGTGTGAGGCATATAACTCTCCCAAATGGGATGTTCCATTAATCACTCGAAAAGAGCCCAAAAAGATATCATCAAGATGCATTAGAGGCTCAAAGAAAAACACAAAAGTAAATGATGTGCCAAACACATAGACATACTTGAATACACAAAATAAGCAAGCATGAGGCACAACAAATACAAACACATACTTGGTACAAAACCAAAACATGTAAAGGGGCAAGTAACTTACAATATAAAAGACTTGAGTTCGAGTTACCACAAAGAGGCGCATTGGGTATATGGTAGGGAGATGATAATACTTATAACTTGGCTTGATAAATATAATATATGAAGATCCCTTAATTCTTCATGAGTTAGCCAAGTCTCCAATGCCCTCCAAAAACACCTATTGATCAAGTTTCAGCTTGTTGGTCCCCAACCAAGTTGGGTCCTAAGAGGTTAGTCACAATAGGCTTGGCAACCCAAATGGCTCGTTTCTTGACACCACTTTGAGTTCCAAAAAACTTGGCAAACACATTGCCATCCTTATCCTTCCCAAGAGAATAATAATCATCAATAATGATAGGGTTAGATAAGGTACCATTTGAACATGAAGAGGCCAAGTGCCCCTTCTCACGACATATGTAGCAACAAGTGCTCCCATTTCTCTTCTTTATTGATTTCTTGTCTTGGGGAGCCTTATCTTGATTTTTCTGGGGAAGTGGCATAGCTTCAACTTGAGGTTGAGATTGGGCTTGACCTTGACCTTGTGGCCTCTTCCCTTGTTGCTTCTTATTCAAGTGTTTTTTCTTCAATGGACAAGATCTTACATGATGTCCTACAACCTTGCACTTGAAGCAAATAATCTTGGCTGAATTCTCGACTTGGTCTTGACCCTTATTCTTGTTGCTGTTGGACTTGTTCTTGTTATTGGAGTTAAATCCAAGTCCACTTTTATCATTGGGGTATTTTTGCACACTCAAAATATTATTGAGTGTGGATTTGCCTTCATGACTCTTTTTCAAGTCTTTCTTCAAAGAAGTGACTTGGGCCTTGAGATCTTTGATTTCCTCTACATGGTTAGTAGAAATAGAGGTACTAGAGGAAGTATAAGCTTCATTGTTAGAGCAACAAGGCAAAGCAAGTAATCCAACACAAGGTTTATCACTAGTATGACTAGAAGGATCACTAGGACTAACACATGGCAAAATAGCATTTTGAGTAGAAGTTGTGCTAATGTCCAAAAGAGTCTCACAAGATGTTACCTTAGTGATACTTGCCTCACAAGCTAATTTTAGCCCATCATAGGAGATTAGAAGATCATTATGAGAGGCCAAGAGCTTTTCATGACTTTCTTCCAATTTCCCATAATTGCTAGTTAGCAACTCAAGTTGAGCCCTTAGCTCAACATTCTCCTTTAAGGTAGATACTTCACAAGAAGTAGAGTTAGTAGCACTAGCATCATTAATAGATTTTTCCTTTTCAAGCTCATAAGATTCAATTTTTTGTATGAGGAGACAATTAGTGTGCTTCTCCTCGGCAATCTCTTGCTTAAGGAGATTGAATCTCCGACTCCCATCATCAAGTTGGAAATCCAACTCCTCTATGGTTTCCATTTGTTTAGTTATGGTGTCCATAACGTGTTTGATACAAGCAACGACCTTATTATTACCACGAAGAGAGGTACACAAAACGGTTAGAGCACAAGAGCTCTAGTATCCTCATCAAGGTCATCATCACTATCATCATTATCATTGCTATTATCTAGAGAAGATATGTTGGGATCCAAAGTAAGAGATACCTTTGATCCTCTTGCCATAAGGCACATGTGAGCACGGGAGGATGAAGATGAGGATATTCTTGAATCTTGCTCCATAGGGTGTTTGATTTCTCTATATTGTTAGATACACAACTAGAGAAAATAGAAGCATTTTGTTTATTGGAACAAGACAAATCAAGCATATCATCTACACTAGTACTCAAATAATTTCTAGACAAAATGCAAGGACTAGCAACACACGGGGATATATAATTATCGTTGCAAGAAGTGCTTAAGTCCAAACCCTCTACACCATTAGCATTTATAGAACATGAATCATTGGTGTAAAGAGAACCACTACCATCATTACATATGATTTCTCCACTCACCATGTCATTACCTTGTGACTTGTCACATGTAGGTGAAGTGGAGGGAATTGAAATCTCATCGCGGCCGGAGGTGGAAGCCACTTGGAGCTCTTCATGATGTGAAGGAGAAGAGAGCTCCTCGAAGATACCACCGACCCTATGAGAAATGGACCCACCAAATATTTCTTTAAGCTTGGTCCACATGTCATGAGATGACTTGCGCTTTACATTTGTCAAGAACAAATTAACTATGGGGCTCAAAGAGAAAATAAGCTCATTAGATACTTGAGCTTCGAGATGTAAATTTTTCTCATCCTCTAAAGATAGATTTTGAGGATAATTGGAGGAGAAAAACCTACATCTAGAAATCGCTCAATATTTGGACACAAGGTCCGAAGATTACAAAGCAAGCAATTTCTCCACAAAATATAATGTGTGCCATCAAAGATAATTGTGTCATTGTGCACTATACTACTAGCCGACATCTTTACACTCTAGACGGTGAAGCCTAAACAAGGAGAGACCTTGCTCTGATACCAATTGAAAGGATAGAGATGTCGCCTAGAGGGGGTGAATAGGCAATTTCAAAACTATTACGGTTTTGGCTTGATAGAATGCGGAATTAAACTAACGTTTATTTTACAAGCACAAAACCTAAATACACTAGGCTCAACTAAGTGCACCAACAACAAGATAAGCTAAGCAAGATAGCACAAGATAAATATACCACAAGTGATAAGCAAGATATAATTACTTCAAGCTCGATGGCTATCACAAGGAAAGTAAGCTCGGGTATAGAGATAACCGAGGCACGCGGAGACGAAGATGTATTCCCATGTTCCCTTACAAGTAAGGTACGTCACGTTGGAGAGGTGTGGGATTCCACGAAGGATTTCCCAACGCCACGAAGGCTCACCTTCTTCTCTGAGTCTATCCCACGAAGGAATAGGCCCCTTCCTTATGGCTAGCTTTTCCTCCACTCCAGAGATGGCAAGCTCCACAACCACTTCACAAGCTCCACGAAGGAGAAGCCCGGGTCCCTTCACAATCTTCCACGAAGAGGACACCGCGGCACCAACCGCCAAGCCAACTAGGAGGTCACCCTCCAAGAGCAACAAGCTCACGGTCTCTCACTCGAACAAATCGTAATGGAGAGCTCAACACTTATGCAAGAATGCAAAGCAAGAACACCAAGAGTGTTCAAATCTCTCACTCTCAAATCCCGCCAAAGCAACAAGTGCTAGGGAGGAATTAGAGAAGAAGAACAATGGTGGAAGTCAACCAATGACTCCAAGATCTAGATCCAAAGGGTTCCCCTCACTTAGAGGAGGAATTGATTGGTGGGGATTGTAGATCTAGATCTCCTCTTCCAAAACCCTCAAAAGGATGCAAGAATCATAGGAGAAAAGGGAGAGGAGGCAAGCTCAAGAGGGTAAACAATGGAGGTCAATTTCGTGCTCAAGAACACCCAAAAACATTGGGGGAAGAACCCCCTTTTATAGGGAAAAGAAAATATAGCCGTTGGAGAGAAAATAGCGAAAACTCGGTTGGACCGTCCGGTGTGGGGTTAGGTTGAACCGGATCCACAACCGGGATGAAACTGACTTCACGAAAAACGCAATAACTTTTGCATCCAGACTCCGATTTTGATGATCTTGGGCTTGTTTTGACGAGGACAACAAGCTCTACAATATGGTGCATGAAAACATCATAGTACAACAAAGGAAGATAGAACCAAATGAGGAAATGTATGGAGCCTCCCTATAAGAAGAACCTGTAAAACCTTCAAACTCGAAAACGCCATATAAGATGCATACGAATTCCGTTTTTGATGAAGTTGGGCTTGCTGAAGAGCTAGCAATAAGCTCAAGAACCTCACATAGAGAAAATACCAAGAAGCAACAAAATAGGAAGATGCAAAGTATGCCAAGGATTGAGCTCCTTACAACAATGTGATCAAGTTACCCAACTGAAAGCCCCTCTTGATAGTGCGGCTATCTATCCTATAACCCGGTCTCCCAACAACCACCTTGAGACCGGTAAAAGGAAAACCTAGCAAGGTCATACCTTTGCCTTGCGCATCCCGCTTGATCTTGATGACAACGCTTCAAGCTCCATCCAAGCCGGAATGCACCACTTGATCATTGTTGCTTCGTGAAGACTCATAATTTGCTCCCCCATACACCACTATGGGATAGCTTCATTAAGACACGTCTTCACATGTCCATTATCACCAATATGGACGGCAAGCTTCAAGCAAATGATCTTCTCGAGATGCTTATCTTGAACTTGCCCTTCTCAACCTTGATGGCGATCACCACTTGATGCCATCCTCTCATGGGCTATTGAGATCTTCACTTTTGAAGCATGCCCATGGAAAGATACATATCCCATATATAAAACACAAAGGAACATATATAATGGGTTAGTTCATGATGCATAAATGACAAAGCTTACCACACCATAAGATCCATGTGGTACATTCTTTATGCTTCATGTGTTGACCAACTTGAAATCACTCTTCACTCTTTGCATTGGTCAACCAAGTGTCTTCTCATGCTCCATCTCAATATCTTGAGGTACATAAGGAACTCTTCATTTGATTACATGCTCTAAATCTTAATCAACCATAGCTCAACTAATGAGGCTATCATGACACCGACTTAGAGCCATATCTTGAATTCTTCTATTGAGATCACACTCTCAAGATCTTGAACATATCATATTTTTATCTTCAATTCGATGATCTTGATGCCAAAACTCAAGGTATATCTTTATCTTCATGGCATCCATACTTGAATCTAAAATATGAACTACAAGCATGACCTATGGAATATTCCTTCATATAAAACTCAATGAAAATAGTAGTCCATAGGGATTGTCATTATTCACCAAAACCACACATAGGGACAATTACCCTTTCACTATGGTTGAACCCTGGGTGAAATCTGATAAGAAATCATACTCAATCAAAGATTGAGCTACAGAATCTAATGCAAAAGGAGAATGAAGGCTGGTTGTTCTCCTCAATTCATCTTTCTCGCATGTTGGGAGTTGGGAGCCAATGCAAGAGTTGTAAGTTTGTTTGCTAGGGTTTTCACCCCCACAGGTGCTGTGGAACTGTGTACTGAATTTGGTGTTATCAGTAATGGAACCGGGGCGATGCCCTTTTCCTCTTAAAATATCTAAATCTAGACAAAGTTAAGTCCATTAATTTAATTTGGATCGGAGGGAGCACTAAAAAGGCATACATCTTGGAACAGAGGTAGTGGAACCCACAACTTTTAAGTCATACCATTCTTACTAGGATAAAATATATCATGTCCACATTATATAGTTATAATCAGGATAGCCATAAACAAGCACCGTAAGTAAATAGTAGCCACAACTCATACAGAAATTGCACATGCAAATCAAATACTTGCTAGCCAGACGATCTGATAGCACTCCAGCAGCAGCCTGATGCCTACATTGCGAAATTTTGCACTAATCTGGTCTAGAACATCACGTTAAACACCAAGACACCAATATGGCTTGGACACAGGCCACCTGCCATCCAATATTCTTTAAAAATAAGTTCATTGTCAAATGAATAGTACTCCCTCCGTCTCAAAATAGATGTCTTAACATCTACTTTAAGACGTAGAGAGTAGCATATATGCTACAAAAACAATTGGCACTGAGAAATAGAACAATTACTTGTTTTTCTGTCTCTTCTTATTAGTCAGGTAGTCTTCCATGTTGACAGGACCACTATCCGAACCTCTGGTCCTACATATTTTCAATGTAAGTTAGTGCTGAACGCATGAACCACACATGCATGTATGCAATAAGCATGGAGAAAAAAGTACCTTTCTAACAGATCAAACCCTTTGTTCAGGACTTGTAAAATCCTCATCTTTGGCAGAAAAGGAGTTGTTGGACTTTCATCATAAAAGTTCATGCCAATGAACCTACCATCCAAACTCATAAGGGGGCCTCCAATCCCAACCTAGTACCAAAAAGATGTACCAACAGCTTAGTAGATATATTAAAAGATTGGTCAGGCAACTCAAATAGATTAACTATCTACACCGGTACCATGTTAAAGAATTACAGAAATTCACCACTGTACCTTCTTGATTTGACAAGTGGACGCAAGGAGGTCTTCACGGTCAAGATCCAAACCATGGTGTGGACCAGTCAAATGCTTGTTTTTACCACGAGTAAGAGCAGTGTATTTACCCTTCACTTTACCCATTGAGGCCACCAAAAATCCCCGACATACTTTAGGCGCACGGCCTATAGCTACTACCGACTTTTTATTTCTAGACCCCCCGCTAGTGAAGATATCTTGTGGGGAGATAGACTTAAGACCACTACTTAGACTTGGATGGAAAACGGCAATGTTGTAATTTTCATGATACAGTTCCAATATCGCGTCTGCACATTCATCTGGTGGGAGGAACACCTCAATCTGCAACAAACATAGTGATCAAGCCCAACTAATTAGCCAACACCTAACTTGTAAGACCAAGAAAAATGAACATGGTCACTAACACTCAAGCTCGTATCAATCTGGCCCTCAGCATTCCTAACCAAACTGGCCGAAGTAAGGATGTGCGCACAGCCTTTGCCTTCTATAAGCAGTCCCGTGCAAGCAAAATACCTAATCTTTCTTTCTCCTGCACCTGCACACCATAACTTCAAGCATGAGTTGGCCAGAATAAAAGACTACTACAGAAGAGTAATAAACATATACAACAGTAAGGATCACCGAAAAATGAAGCAATTGAGACAACGCTTCGGGATATTTTCATAGCCACATCTTCTCCAAATTGCTTCCAGATAGGCTTCTCCGCCGCAAATTTAGGACCAGGGAAATTGAAAGGATACTCATCCCAAGATTGACCAAAAAGTTCTTCAAATGTACCAACCAATCTCCCATTGACTGGATAATTAGGACAGAACTACATAAATTAGCATTGAAGAAGAGCACAAGGTAAAGTGAGCAAAAGAAAAACATCACTTACGCTCAGACACGAGTGGCGGTGACGGGGGATAACCCAAGTAGTGATGAACCTTAGATTTTACCTCAAATCCTGAAGCAATAAAGTGTGTTATTCACATTATCAATATGGTGCACAATTAATGGGCCAGCAGGTAACATTTAGAATGATGGCTTGCATGATAGTTCAAACCTGAAGGGATGATTGTCTTTACACCATGAGGCAAAGAATATCCACGAAAGTGGGAATTTTTACTGCAATAAACATGTTGAATATAAGTAAAACAAAAATACTTAGATATCATCATCAGATTATAAATATTCAAAAAATTAACACGAGGACCAACTGTGTCAAAACATGAATCAGTTTGTCCATACTTCACCGCGGTCTTCTTTGGTTAGACAAATACACAAGCTTGTATATGACGCCGTCTTCTTTGGTTAGACAAATACACAAGCTTGGATATGACATTTCACTCCAGAGCCACCGGTTGAAGCCAATGCATAAACAGAGGCCACTAGCTTGGATAGATGCTCTACCATAACACTCTTTTGTTCCTTTCTTCTTGTCACTCTTGTATAGGTAGTTAATCTCTTCTTTTTCTTTCTACTTTTGTTTGTACATAAAGACATAAGGTGGGAATAAAGTTGGGCTATGGGGCTTTTGCCTCACACTAGTTACTCCAAAAAAACAAAGCTTCAACACTGAAGCAAGAGCACTGAATTCACAGGTTAATGTGCAAAAACTTTGAAGACTCCAATCCTTGTTAGTATCTGAAAATAGCTCCTTAAAAGGGGCAAGTAACACAGGAGGGTTTGGAACATATAAATACGCCAATCAGAGAATACACAGCATATGAATAAGTTATACCTCGTAGCAGAATAGCACTGGAATCACCTTTGGTGATTTGTGATTATTTTTTAACGAAAGTTGGCATTGCTCCACAAGATTCACTGGAGTGGCCGCTAGGGGTGGACAGGGAAGAGAGGAGCAAGAAATGTAGCGGGGAGTAAGGGAGCCCCTTGGATGGGTTGGTCCACAAGCTTAGGAGGAAGACAAATTTGTTACTATTTTTTACAATAATGTTTTACTTGATGCTCATTCAACCAATAGGACAAACAATTTAATTACTGTTGTGTATGTTATCTGTCCATAGCAACCACTGGGCCATTTATTAGTAGCTCATAAATATTAGACTTGTGCAGAAAATATACCTGGTTATCAGAAGAAGACGCTCCAACCATTCATGAAGCATCTTTGTTGGTAGGAAGGTGGTCGTTTCTTTACAATATTCAGTTATAAGCCCAGCAACGTGTTCAGATCCACAACGACCAAAATATATAACTATCCCTCCCAGTCCAGTCTAGTAGAAGTGCCAGCAGGGATTAGAAAGGGAAAAAGGTTCGCACATATATATGATGCCAGCAAGTAAGAAAACAAAATCAAGATTGTACGTACCTCTGTTATCTTACAATTGACCGACACAAGGCCTTTATCGTTTGAAATAGGATGAGAGCATTATGCGCCCATCAAATGATGGCCATTGGTTGTACGGCCAAATGCAAATAGCTTACTATTGCGTGTGCCTTGGGGCAGATTCACAGGAGTAGTATCCGTAGTGTAGAGAGGGTGGAGACTCAAGCAGGTGACCATAGCAATATTTTCATCATATAGTCCCAGCAACCCATGCATAGTTACATTATCATGAGTCTTCACTTCAATATATATATATATTGATCAAGAAAACCCTCGGTACAAAATCACAGCTTGAAGATAAAGGAAACAAATAAAGGTAGGAAAACAGTGAGTAGCAGCACTAACCCTCATTATATCATCACTGGTTCTATTATCGTTGAATTTGCGGGCCAAACGTGCCGAAGTCACAATTATTGTATGGCAATCATGTATATTGCCATGCCAGTGGCGTACAGCTACTCCTGAGCATGCATATACCATCAGTTTTCCTGCACAAAGATCACGGTCGATTTAAATCATTATTAACTGGTAACAAATTAATAAGATTTTGGAGAAAAATAAATAAGCAGATACAGAGCAGAATAAATGAGTTCACCATTGAACAAAGCAACTGAGACAACACCTAGTCTCAAATATGAAGCTTCAATTTTCTTAAGGCTGTTCTCACAGTCTGGTTTCCAAATCTCATCACTACCACCTACTCCAGCTTGTGGCTCCATAGTCTCATCACTAGCTTCTTCAGCTTGTGTTTTCTTAATCTCATTCATGAACTCATTCATGAACTCATTCATGTACTTCTTCGCCGTAGCTTCACGCTCTTTTTCAATAATTCGTTGTCCTAAATAAAAAGAGCAGGCATGATAAACAAGCAAGTCGTGTGCACTGATATATATGTGCTAGAAATTAAAGAACAAAGGAGCAAAAAGCACAATATATACTCGTCCAGGACTCACAGTGCAACTTTTTTAAAACGGAGTCCTTGACATAATAACCGTCCAAAGAGAAGCTCCTCTTCTGGCTGCCGGTCGCCACATCATCCCTTGTCTCTGTAGCCCTGAAACATAACAGATCTTAGACATATTTATAAACAATAATAAACTTGGCGAGATCCCAGAGTTGGTTTATACATGGCAAATCACAGAGTTGGTATAAATTGGAATCCCAGCTAGTGTAACCGAGAGTTAAAATCATCTTTGACTCGGAGGGATCGACTCGATTGCTGGTGAGCGAGCAAGACAAGGTGGCGTGGCTTACATGGGGCGGATCTGGAGGAAACGGACGTCGCCGGGGCGGATCTTTTGCGCAGTGATGATGGTGCCCCTGGCGGCTAGGGTTAAACGTCCGTTTCCTTGTTATATATAGGCTGACTTTTTTTCAGCTTCTACACCTCCGGGCAAACCTGGCCAACGGGCCAGCCTGGCCCGTCGCGGCCTGCCTAAATCACATGCCGTGCCGGCCGGTAAGGGGGCCTGCCTCCGAGGCCCGAGCACGGCATCAGCGCTAGACGGGCCAGCCCGTGGCACGTGAGTTCGGCCTCAAGCATGTGGGCCTCGTAGTTGAATTATGCTGGCCCATCCAAGTAACATATAAAAAGGACTGAATACATACTAAAACGGCAACGATTGCTTGGTCTGATGGTCAATCGAAGGAAGATTGAGGCGTTGGTCGCGAGTTCGACCCTCTGTCCCACCTTCTTGCGCCAATATTCGCAAATTTCGATAAGCCATGTGTCACCCACTACAGGAAAAAAGCTTGCTGCCGTTAGGCGCACCTTTGCCGTGAGCCATCACACGGCAAAGAAACCTTTGTCGTGAGCAGACCAGAAGGGCTGACGGCAAAGAAAACTAACACGGCACAACGAAAGTGTAACTCACGGCAATGACAAGCCTCACGGCAAAGAACGAACGCTCGGCAAAGACAAATAAAACGCACGGCAAAGAGAGGCCACACGGAAGCGCGACATAATCGGCCCCTCCGTGGAATATTCCCCTGCAGAAGGGCCCACCACTCCGCTGTTGACGGGGGGAGGGGGGCGACAGAGGGGGCTAACGGTGCGGCTTTGCCGTGTAGCCTAGAAGCGGAACCCACGGCAACGATCCCTTTGTCGTGCGGCCGCGCTTTGTCGTGTGTTTTTTTTCTTTTACATTTTGTTCTATCGATTGTATTTCTTTGGTTAAAGTTACTTATATTTATTCATTAAATTAATTTGATTTAATTAGGATGGCTCAGATTGAAGAAATATTCCTCTCGATCACCATCTATATATACCCGGTTTCACCGCAACGGGGATAATATCCTACCCGGTTTCGCCGGAACAGGGACTTCCCCCTTAGACGAGTCTGGAACCTTTGCTTTTAGGTTACAGCGGATGCCTGCGAAGGGGGACGCATGCACCCGGGGACTAGGTTTTGTATGTTTCAATATAGCACCACACTTTCATGCATGTTCTAGGGCCACATGCAAGTAAATATGATGATCTGATGCCCCAGAGCGCGGTTTCCTGCGGCAACCTGACCCGCGGGCCTCGGATCGTCTACCCCCCTAGACTTTCTTCTGACAGGGGTAGCCCGGTGTAGCTCTTTTTTCTTTTGTGTTTGTTTAGCTCATAGGATGATGCAAAACCATGTTGGGTCACAAGGAGAGTGACAATATCCTACCTGGTTTCACCGAAACGGGGACTTTACCCGTTAGACGAGTCAGGAACCTTCGCTTTTAGGTTACGTCGTATGCCTACGAAGGGGGACGCATGCACCCGGGGACTAGGTTTTGTATGTTTCAACATAGCACCACACTTTTATGCATGTTCTAGGGCCACATGAAAGTCTTTGAGGTGTTCCGATGCCTCGGAGCACGGTTTCCCGCGGAACCCTGACCCGCGGGCCTCGGATCGTCTACCCCCTAAGACTTTCTTCTGACAGGGGTAGCCCGGTGTAGCTCTCTCTTGTTTTGAGTTTGTTTAGGTCATAAGATGATGTAAAACCATGTTGGGTCACAAGAGGAGTGACAATGTCCTACTCTAGTGCCGGAACAGGGACTTTCCCCCTTAAACGAGTCAGGAACCTTCGCTTTTAGGTTACAACGGATGCCTGCGAAGGGGGACGCATTCACCCGGGGACTAGGTTTTGTATGTTTCAACATAGCACCACATTTTCATGCATGTGCTAGGGCCACATGCAAGTCCTTGAGGTGTTCCGATGCCCCGGAGTGCGGTTTCCTGCGGAACCCTGACCCACGGGCCTCAAATCGTCCACCCCCTAGACTTTCTTCTAGCAGGGGTAGCCTGATACCTTTGATCCGTATTACAGATGTAGTATAGCTTATTTTTCCCTAATAGACCTAGGTTATTGAATCCTCGGAAAGAGAATGCGTAGTGAAGTTACTTTAACGGACCTTCGGGAGTATTAGAATTCCTTTTGTGTTTTTATCGGACCAGTAGTTTGCATATTTGGGTTGTTGTGGATGATGGAGAGAGAGGGCCTAGGGCGTTCGGTTTCACTTGTAGCTGTGCAAAACATCTGATGGGAATAAAAGATAGAAATAAAGCATGTGTGTACTTGTTAGAGCAAGATAAATTATATGTGGGTAGTGCATCCATAATTGCTATTGCCTCCGCAACCGTTTATAGCAATAACCTATGGTAAATAAGAAGATTGCTAAGATGCTCATTGTCTGCTTGCCTTGTCATTTTGATATGGGGATTCTTCCGTATCATCAGGAAAGGGGTACCCCGTTGGCGGTTCTCTATGATATACATGTACTTACTATGACAAGAACTTACCGGTAACTAAACTTAAGTAGCATGATGAGCGTCCCTCGTATCCAAGGGACATGAGATTGCGAACTTATAAATTGTCAAGCATATACTCCATAGTTTGTTCACTTTAACCTTAATCACTTCAAGATGCTTATGATAGGGGCAATGAGAGCTGAAAGCTAATAAGTACCATAATTTTTGGAAGCTCTTTATGAGACTTGAATCCCTGCTTCCTTGTATGAAGGCATTTCTTTTTCTTTTATGTTGAGTATCCATCTTCTATATTTATGCACCTATTAAGAGAGCATAGTGGCCATTCTTAGTTTAATGTGCATTGTCCCAAGACTTGTTTATTGATGCATAACTTTGATATTGCTTGTTCTTAAACTATTTGTATCTAGTCACCCTTATGAACTTTGAAGGTGTTCTATGCATTTATGTTTTGCTACTCTATGAGGGACAAGTTGAATACCATTCTCATTATGTTTTCTTTATGTGAAACAAACAAACATCTTGCAAAGCATTGTTATTCATAAATCTTTTGTTTGTACCTTTTCATGTTGCAACATAGTTGCTATGCCTTATTGTTAGAACTATATCTTTCATGCTCATGTTAGAGTACTATGATCTCAGCTATCAATGCTTGCAAATGGTTTAATCTTGATTGTGATGGTGCATGTCACTTCAAAAATTATTCTTTTTATCACTTACCTACTCGAGGACGAGCAGGAGTTAAGCTTAGGGATGTTGATATGTTGCTAATGTATCTATAATTCTTGACCAACTATACGGCCGGAGCAAAAAATTCTGACCATATAGCTTCGGTCGTATAGTTGGCACCATCACCGTTAGGTCAAACGGAATAACTTTTGTGAAGGGACCCCTATATAAATAAGCCTCAGGCGACGAGAAAACGACCACCTCGCTCCGAAGAATCCAGACTCCGCCAAAAAGCCATATCAGATCTCCAAACCCTTCTCCATCTCCATAGCCATCTTCCACCACTTGTAATAGTAGATCTCTTCTTCGATTGGCAACATTGTAAGATTATTGCTATCAATCTTATGATTTTCATTACAATGTTTGTGATTGTTGATCTCATCTCTATGTGTGAGTAATTCTCCTTGGACTAAGGGCTTCGACCTAGCCATGTAGCAATTGTGCATGTGATTTATCATAGATGGGATCGTGTATTAGTTTGTATGGCATGATGATTATTGTATCCTCTCTTGCCTCAATCCAAGGACTTGTTAGGTACCCAAGACCCCAAGGGTTGAGTTAGGTAAAGAGAGTATGAGTGATGACTGATCTGCAAGTTGGTAACCCCAGTGACAGAAGGGGTAGTACGGTTGTATGTGAGGAATTTTCTTGGGATTAACAGTGACATCACTATGCATATTATTAGTTCTCTTTCTTCTATGGATGAGACTAGTAGGTTATTGCTATAAGTGGTTGCGGAGGCCATAGCAATTATGGATGCACTGTCCACATATAATTTATCTTGCTCTAACAAGTACACGCATACTTTATTTCTATCTTTTATTTTCATCAGATGTTTTTGCATAGCTACAAGTGAAACCAAACGCTCTAGGCCCTCTCTCTCCATCATCGACAACAACAAAAAGATGCAAGCTACTAGTCCGGCAAAAACACAAAGTAATTCTAAAACTTCTGAAGGTCCGTTAAAGTAACTTCACTACACATTCGCTTCATGTGGATTCAATAACCTAGGTCTACTAGGGAAAAAGAGATATGCTACATCTGTACTCCGGATCGAAGGTATCATAGACCTACATCAAATTCAAGTCCCCGTGCTTGAACTTAGAATTTTACTAGAGTAACTCAGTTCGAGCCGTTGAGGTCTTATCGAATGTTGAATTCTAGTTCTATATATCGGATACCCAACGCGTTCGTCGGGATTTTTCATCGTACCGTCGATACGGATATTTACTGGTAGAGCACATTCTTGTACGATTACCAGGCCACACAGGACGAATCCCGGGGTCTTATCTTCATGTCGTGGACACGACATTCAGAGTTTTATCGCGTCGAGCACGATCCAAGATTTTTGTATAATTGTTATCGACTGCCTTGTTTGGCTGATGGAATTGCTAAAGTTTATCAGCTCTTTGTTTTTGTAGACACTCCCGATGGGAATAACCGTTTGAGGATACAAATATGTAATACTCATTGGTTTTAACATACGAGGATAATTTTTCTTCGACTATTGTCTTGGCAAAATGAACTTTTTCGTCAGGTGCGCGACAACACTCCTAATGGGAGTAGCCCCAAAGGCTATGTTCGGATGACTTCATCGGTACATAGGCTCGAAAACTTTTTATCTTAACTATTCTTATAATACCACCTTGATATTTTGTCGGGTGCGCGGCCAGCGCTCTCGATGGGAGTAGCCCTGAGGCTACAGTCGAAAATTTGTATTCGATTGTAGGCTCAAAATTTCTTTTGCTGAGGAATTTACTTCAACTTAGGTTTTTGTAAATGCTTTCTCGGGTCTTTTCCTTCTATAGAGCCGAAGTATTTTGTCACTTGCGTGTTATGACGTCACTGATGAAGAAATTGCAATGTGGTTTCTCAGAGACACGTCTTGATGGGGCGTTTCGATTATGTGACCATGCTGCAGTAATGATGACGCATGGGTGGCGTGTCAACAGGGTTTTGACTACACATCCCCCTTTTTGCGCGAAGATCGAGGCGTTGTGCGAGTTTCCTCTGTTTTTACCGCGGTAATAATTGCCTAGGATTTATTCCTTCTATGAATCTTCTAGCACATGTCATCATCCTGTGTATCTTTGACGGTTCGATTTTTATCGAATGGTTGAGCTTTGCGCTTCGTCTCTTTATAAATGAGGGGAGAATCGTTTTACTATTTTACTATCTTCTCTTTTTGCGTCCATCTTCTTCCTTGCGCCTTGCATGTGTTCGCTGCTCTCGCCTACTCCTTCCTCTCCGCGCGCTTTTGTTGCTTTTCAACAAACACGGGGAAAAGCAAGGAGGGAATTCCACTTCGGTCGCCAAGACCATGAAGAAGAGGGCTCTCGGATGGGCCCCGATGAAGTGTTCCGCACGAGATCTGCGCGAAGCACGGAACTCCAGTCACCTTGAGGAGGGCTCCTTCAAACTTCCAAGGGACGAGGCTGCCCCAACCCCCGAATATGGCTGGTGGGTAATGTTTCTTTCCTTCTTGTATCGCGGCCTCTCCCTTCCTGTTCATGAATTTCTTCAAGGCCTCCTCTTTGTCTATGGCGTGCAACCCTATCAGCTCACACCCAATTCTATTCTTCATGTCTCCTGCTTTGTCACCCTTTGCGAGTGCTTCCTCGGGATCCATCCTCATTAGGGCATGTTTCTTCTATATTCGTCGGAATGCCACCGATACTCTTGTCCATGACATCGGTGGCGCCATTTTTTCTGTTCGATCTGATGTCGACTATCTCGACTTCAATATTTCTAATTCTATCCAAGGGTGGAAAACCAAATGGTTTTACATCAAGGATCTGAAAAGAGAGGGAAGATTTGGCCCCTTTTGACCCAAAAAAGACATGCCGAAGGCTTGATTCCTAGGATCAACGTCCAACTCCCGAAGAAATGACGTAGATCAAACCCTTTCTCACTCGTATAGAGATGTTGTGCCACAAGATTGGCAAGGAATTGTCGGGGTTGCAAATCTTGGCATATTTTCTTTGCGTGCGTATTCAGCCTCTTCAAGCGAGGTTGTATGGTATGTGGGCCTACACCGGCAAGAAGGATCCTTGTACCGTTCCCTGGCAATGCGCTCCTAAAATTGCATAAGAAAGATGTTCACAAGATGAACTACATAAAACGTTAACAATATGAGCAAAGCACTCACATATTCGTCAATGCCAACACCACTTGGAGGATTGTTGCACACTTGGTCCATAGCAGCGGACTAATGGTTACATGCTGGTTTGATCACATCTCACTGTCCTTGAAGAGATCGATAGGAGCGGACAACAGGTTGGGCAACACGAGGCATGAGCTTGAAGTTGTCTTCAATGCGCTGCCAGTAGCGCTTGCCGGTCTGGTCCATGACGGTGACCGCGTCCAAAGACACGCTCGCCCATGCCTGGACCAAACAAACATCTTAAATATCGGTGTAGTTCACTACTCGCTTCTTCTTCTTCGTCTGTGATTGGACAACATCGAATACCTCCTCCTCTATCTCCTCTAATTCGGGCTCCTCCTCGGCTCTGTCCTCCTCGTCTCCAAACTAAAGGCGTTGCCCGGTGATGTTGATCGCGCTCTCATTTAGAAGATTGGAGAACAACCCAATGGCCACGTGAGGATCGTAGCTACATCGCGAGATAAAAGATTGGTAGGCATGTAACTAATCCGTGCACGACATGGTGAGGGGAACGGAGTTCGTACCTTGCGGCTCCGTTGTCGACGAAGTTGGCCGATGGTTGCGGCGGCGCGACAGGCTAGGGCAGAGGCGCGGCTGGGGGCATCGCCACGCGTGGAGGCAGCGCGGAGCGGCGGTTCACCACCTTCTTCGCCTTCTTCCCGTCCCCGGCCGCACGCGTGCGCTGAAGGCGAGTGGGCTTGGTGCCAATGGCGGTGCCCACCTGGGGTGCTGCAAGGATAGTGGGGGTGCCCAACCGCTTCCTCTTCGTACCCGTGTTGTTGTCGTCTATCACATCAGCAACGAAGCCCGAGGAGGGGGCGCTGGTGCCAAATCCAGTTGCGAGGGATCCGGCGGCTAATCCAGCGGCGGCGGGTGCGATTGGACACGGGGTGAGTTCCCCAGTGGCCAACGCTTGCTCTGCGGGGTCCTTTCTCATAGATCTGGTGGGTGGCGGCGCCGAAAAGCGAGGCGGACGGCAGCTAGGCGGCTGCGGCACGGAAGCGGGAAATGGGGGAGCTGAAATGTCTACCGCGCGCAAACGCGTGTAGCAATACAGGTCTCGCTTGATTTGGCGACGCAACCCTTGTATGTAGGGTTAGGCGCTAGGTTTTCGGCGGGGACGGTAAAATTATTTTCGGACCGGACGTGTTTTATGGGTACAGATCAGTGGCGATTGGTTTCCACGAACGGTAAATCGGTGGTTATTTTACAGTTTTGCGTGTTTTACCGCTTCTGCTAAAGTTGCTCTTGGGTAATCTTAGTCAAAAACAATATACATATTATAATTCTAAATCAAATGATATGTTACCGATCATCCGAATGCTTGGTCCCCTATGAGTGATAATGAAGATGCAGATGCAGCTGATCGTGTTATCAGTGGTTCTGAATGTGGCTAAAGTATGGAGATGGAGGTTGAGGATTTCTGGCAGGCTGCAATCTTAAATTGTTGTTCCTTCTATGTAATGCAGGTGTCTGTCAATTTGGCTGATAAATAATATGGAGACTCAGAGCAGTGCTCTTGTTGACAACTCTCAAGGTGAAAGTTGTGCAGCTGTCAATGAGGTTAATCAGAGTATCGCTGCAAACACTCCATCACAATGCATGCTACAACCCTAAACCCTAAACTGTCAGATCGCACTTCCTGTCGCATGGTGTCAACTGTTCTAAAAGCCACTTCACCGGCCATGCTGCAGATAAACGAGATGCAGAGCCTAGGGATTGAAGACTGCACATCGACTTGGAGGATCTCTCCCAAGAGCGCCATCGAGCATCACTCCAATGGAGGCAAAAAATTACTCAATTTATCACACAACCATAAACCCTAAACGCTAAACTCAATTTATCCCCAAAACGTGCTAGAAACCTTCATTTGAGTTGATTCATAGACATCACCAAAATTACTCAATTTTATCACAGAACCCAAAGAATAACTCGTGGAGCGGCACAATCCTAAACTCATTCAAAATAGCCTGAAACCTGGCAGCTTAGCTGCGTGTCTCTTAAACAAAAATGCAATGTCTCCGCTTCTCTTCATGACTGAAACTTCCCAGAAAAAATAGATAAGCAATTGGCATATGACTTTGATCGATTGAAAAATAGATAAGTTAGCTTTGATCGATTAAAAAAGACAATCAACGAACTTGCTAATTCCCGGCTGTCGGGAAGTCCCTAACCGATCGGCAATCAGTATTGTCCAGTGTCGACAATGGCTCCTTGATGTTGGACGGGAATCAGCAAGAACTAATCGATCTAATCCTGCTGGGCCTGGGCCTGGGCCTGGCGTGACCGTGGTGGACACACCTGGAGCTTTTTTTTTTTTGCGGGGGAAATTCAGGGCTTTATTCAAACTGCACCTTCACTATCAGCCAGCAGACTGGTAGTGAGAAAAACCGGCGACAAGTTCATCCAACAACTAGTGACCTCCAGCGTGCAAGCATGCTTGGCACACAGGTGAGCAGGCACATTTGCTGATCTTATTACATGACTAACAATAAAAGAAGAAAAGGATGATACTAGCCCCTCAATTTCGAACAAAATAGGCGCTATGACAGCGCGAGAACCAGCGCGCGAGTCCCAGAGATCGACGACCTCCTTGCAATCAGTTTCCATTACCACTCGCGAAAAACCCCGGAGTTGTGCAAAGATCACACCATCCCGGAGAGCCAATGCTTCGGCAATCATGGAATCAGTCACTCCTAGATAGGGTTTGCACCACGCTCCAATAAATATTGAAGGACCTCTAGCCACACCTCCAGCTCCAGCCTTTAGAGCATCAAAGGCGATTCCTGCATCCGTATTGATCTTAACCCACCCCTCATCAGGTGGCCTCCATCCGTGACCAGGTAGAATTAGAGCATTCTTTCTAGGAATATCCAACACAACAAGCATGTCCCGAGTCATCTGCATAGACCGGACAGGGTCTAGCCCATTCTTATCATGGGTAATATTGTTACGCGACGTCCAGATCGACCACATTACAGTGATAATCGTCGCCCGATCTGACTCACTAAACATAGGATCACAAACAATATCTCTCGTCCATGTAGCTGGATGAAGCTCCGGTAGCTTGATGTCAAGAAAAGCTCTTGCTTCCCTCCAGAAATTCCTTGCATAGGCACACTTAAGGAGTGCATGCATCATATCTTCGTTTGCAGCTAGGCAAACTTTGCAGCGAGCAAGCTCTGAAATATGCCTCGCTTGGAGGGTCCTGTCCACAGGTAAAATGCCCCGGATCACACGCCACCAAAAGACACGAACTTTGGGTACCACCTGAAGCTTCCAAAGTCGAGACCACAACTGTTTTTCGGACTCTGAGGTTTCCGTTACCGTCCCATCCGCTAGAGCAGAATGCTCGTTGTGCATCATAAGAGACCGGTATGCTGATTTTACAGTGTAGTTGCCAGACTTCTCCAAACTCCATCCCCAAAAATCATCGCCGCCACCTCGGCGAAGTGGAATATTCAGTATCGCATCTGCCTCCGGTGCGATAAAATTTGTCCTAACCAAGTCCATTTTCCAAGTTCCATTTTCCGTATTAATGAGATCAGAAACCCTATTGAGTTCAGTTTCTCCCACCTAGGCAGATGGCATCATCGATCGTAAGCCTGGAATCCATTTTTCAGTCCAAATAGATACTGATGTACCACTCCCAATTCTCTTCAACATACTTGGGCTAGAGCCTCCCGCCCTGCCACAATGGCTCGCCAAGTAGCAGACGTGCTCCTTGGTATTGTAGCCTGCATGAAGTCCACCTCAGGGAAATACTTTGTTTTTAGAACTCTGGCACAAAGAGAAGATGGATTAGTCATAAGCCTCCATCCGTGCGTCCCCAATAATGCAACGTTAAATAATTCCAGGTCCTTAAAGCCCATCCCGCCTGTATTCTTTGGTGATGCTAGCGATTCCCAAGCGATCCAGTGCATAGAGCGCCCATCTAGAGAACTACTCCACCAATATCTTGCCATGTACGAGCGCAATTGTTTGCAGACCTTCTTCGTCAGCCGAAAACAGGACATACTGAGAATCGGAATCGCCTGTATAACTGACTTCAGAAAAACCTCCCGGCCTGCACAAGATACCATCCTCTCAAGACCACCTTGCAACTTGCTTCTGATTCTCTCTCCCAGATGATCAAAAGTGCCACTAGTAATACGACCCACCGCGGTAGGTAGGCCCAAGTACCGTTCACTAAAAGCTTCCACAGTAATACCCATCAACAATTTCAGAGAATTTCTAAGCGGCTCATTTGTGTTTGGGCTGAAATAAATTGAACTCTTCTCCCGGTTCACACACTGACCGGAGCACACCCCATAAATCCGTAAAATGTCATTCAACCTCTGAGCACTTTGCACCTTTGCTTGCATAAAAATCAAACTATCGTCAGCAAAGAGCAGATGATTTATCCACGGTGATCTCGGACTCACCCGTATACCTCTATCAATGAAGGCACCACCATAGAAGTTGAGCAACGAAGTGAAGCCCTCCCTACATAGGAGAAATAAGTATGGGGACATGGGATCACCCTGGCGCAGCCCCCTGGTCGGAGTGAAATAAGGTAATAACTCTCCATTTACCCTTACAGTAAATCTGACTGAGGTAACACACTTCAGAACCAACCGAACGAAACCAGCACTGAAACCAAGTTTCATCATAATAGCTTGCAAATAGTGCCATTCGACTCGGTCATACGCCTTCATCATGTCGAGCTTAACTGCACACACACCGTTCTTCCCTCTCTTCCGCCTCTTCATCGCATGCACACTCTCATATGCAAGCAATACATTGTCTGTGATAAGCCGCCCTGGAATGAAGGCGCTCTGCTCCTCTCCAATGATATCTCCCAAGAAGCCTCTTGTTCTATTCGCAATACATTTTGCTGCAATTTTGTACAAGACCGAACAAAGAGAAATTGGGCGATATTGTGATATTCGCTGAGGGTGATTTACCTTCGGAATAAGAGTTATGGCTGTGTCATTCAACCCCTCAGGTAACTCCCCTCCATTTAAAAAATCCAAGACTGCAAGGATTATATCTTCTTTTAATAATTCCCAATGCCGCTGAAAAAAACCCGCCGTAAAACCGTCCACTCCTGGAGCTTTTGAAGGGGCCATTTGGAACAAAGCCACCCTCACCTCCTCAGATGTAAACACCTTGTCCAGCTCAACATTCATAGTTGTAGTCACCCGACTGGGCACTACATTTAGCAGCTCGTCCGTCTGCTGAAAACCTTGAGATGTGTAGAGGTTGGTGTAAAAATTCTGAACTTCTTCACAGTTCTCCTCCCACGACTCACACCGACTGCCATCAGCACGTTCCAAAAAATCAATATTGTTGATACGCCTCCGATGTGCAGCGCGCTTATGGAAAAATGCCGTGTTACGATCACCATCTCGTAACCATTGTACTCTAGACCGCCGGCGCATCCAAATCTCTTCTTGCCTGAGCGTTTCACGTAATTGTTTTGCAACTGATCGCTCCTCCTCTGACGGACCGCGGCCAACAGAGTGGCTGCGCAAACGCTCGAGTCTCTGTCGTAACTTCCGAGCTTTTCGTGCCAAGCACCCAAACTCCTTTGAGCCCCACGTGCTCAAAATTGTTTGCATTTCACCGAGTGCTTGCACAACACCACTAAGGCCCTCACGTCCTGCTCCTCTTCTCCATTTTTCTAGGACTAGCTGATCGTAGTCTGAATGAGTCTGCCACATGTCTTCGTAACGAAAGGGTTTGGATCCCCCGCTCCTCCCCCTACTTGTAGTCTCACGGAACTCTGTTAGTACGAAGCAATGGTCTGATTCCGTGGAAACAATGTGTTTGACGCGAGTTACGGGGAATCTCGCCGAGAATGCATTATTTGCAAAGGCTCTATCAAGCCTAGCCTTGACATTCGATTCACCCTTCTGATTATTATCCCATGTATACTCCACTCCCGACCATCCAAGATCTTGAAGCGAGCAGTCATCAATCGCCTCTCTAAACGCTCGTATTTGCCACTCGGGTCTGGCTGATTTTGAGAAATGTTCAGAAGCAAAAAGAGTCTCATTGAAGTCTCCTACACATAGCCAAGCCGAGTGCTCAATTGCAGCTAGCGTGCGCAACGCCCTCCAGCCGTGACGTCTATCTTCCGCCCTCGGGGCTCCATAGAAACCGGTAAACCTCCAACCTGGGTTCACATCACCATTCCTCCTCACCACAGCGTCGATATGGCAGGAACTAAAATTTTGGATATCAACTGAAAAATTCAGTGACCAAAACAAACCAATACCACCACGTAAGCCATCACTATCCACCGCATAACACCCTGCAAACCCCAACGAGAGTTTCAGGGATTCAACTCGTTTTGCTGAAATCTTCGTCTCCATCACAAACAGGAGGCCGGGCGCTTCTTGCTTCACAATGTTGCGAAGCTCTCGAATAGCCGTAGGGTTCCCAAGCCCCCGACCATTCCATCCCAAGCAACTCATTGTTCCCGGCAGGGCTGACTCGCAGCCGCTGCCGAATTATCCGAGCTCGTCGGAGTAGGTTTCTTCTTCTTAGGATCCCTCTCAACATCACCCAAATTCTCAGTACTAATAACAGTAGCATCTTGAATCACACCCGTGTGCAGCACCACCTGATTATTGCCACCAGAAAATGAACCTTCAGGGGGTGGTAACTCGACCCTCCTATAGACTTGATTAGGAGCCACAGCCTTACGTTTAATCTGATTATTGCGCTTGATTGGAGACGTAGCCTCCATACCACCACCAGCTGCAGAACTCGAAAAACGTGTCTCAGTGTTACTGTTGTTTTTCGAACCATGTCCTCCCATTGAGCCTTCACTGTAAACTGGTTTTTTCCAATCGTCCGTCGCCCTCAGATCCTTCCCAAACGGGAGGTTTCCCTTCTCATCCCTAGTCCCTGGAGTTGGACATAGGATATCAGCATGTCCCAGTCGGCCACAAGAAAAGCAAAAGTGGGGTAGCTGTTCATACTGAATTTCATACGCATCCACCTTTTGTCTCCTGGCCAAATCTATCAAGACCCAACGTGTCAAGGGGCTAGCAACATCTACAGTGACTCGCGCCCTGAGGAAGCTCCCCATATGATCAAACTGTACCTCCGTAGCATTCTTATCAATCTTCTTCGCAATCGGAAGCCACCACTTCTTGTCCCGCAGATTGAATGCAAGATTGTTGACCCTAGCCCACAATGAGAGCCGATCAAACTTGAGTTCCGAAGGTCTCATGCAGTCCTCGAACTCAGACAAGATCACCGCATTCTTGCTGACATGCCACGGCGATCCATCCCATACTCGATCTCGATCACGTTTGGTTGCAAACTCTGCCACAAACATATTTGCACCCACCGATCTAAACAGCAGTCCTTTCGGATTTCCCCACGCCGGCCTGAGAGCACTAGCAATGGTCTGGATGTGGAAAACATTGCGGTAGAGTACCTTCCCCGCTAGCATCCATTGCTGATCAGCTCCCTCCTCACGATCATCAACCACCAACGGTGTCGCTTCCTCGTCGGTGATGTCCAGTTTCCCGAGTTGCTCCTCCAGTTTTGCCCTAGCCGCCGAACAGGGCGAGAGGCCTCCCTGGCTCTTCTCCCTAGCGCGGTCAGGCGAAGCCATCCCTCGCCACCGATTCCCCTTGACGCCCCGCCGATGAGATCCGCGGCCGCCGCCAATATCCACGAAACCCTAATCGCCTCCAAGGGGGGCTCCAAGAGTTTCGGGAAAAAACATCTAGATACACTTGGACACACCTGGAGCTGGAGAGAACGACAAGTTATTTCTAGATCGGTTATACGCGATCTCGTGACTCGTGCAGGTTTGCTTTACTACTAGTATATGTATATGGCCTTTTTTTCCTGATCGATCGTGGCCGGCTGCAGTTTTCTTCCCTAGTATACATATATGGGCTGGGCCTCAGGGTATGCCATGGCTTGGCCCGCCCGGCATACCCTGTAGGTCCGCCACTAATTCCTGGGAAGGACAGAACTACCGCTTATATAATTTTGTTTATGAAAAATTTAGATCTAAACTTTCAGCTTACAAAGCAGACCAACTTTCCCATGCTGCAAGACTGGAGCTCATTATATCTGTCTTCTCCTCTATTCCTGTTTATTACATGTCTAATATTCTTTTCACCAAATTTTTTATTGCCAAACTCACAGCTATCATTAGGAATTTTTGGTGGACGGGGATTAAAGAGGAGACAAATTCCAGGAGTCTTTGCTTGAACGCTTGGAAGGATATTTGCTCATCAAAGAAGGAAGGTGGTCTAGGCATTAGAAATCTTCAAGCAATGAACCAGGGACTCATTCTCATGGCGGCTTGGAGAATAGCTGAGAAGCCAAATGATTTTCTCCATCAGGTTTTAAAATCCAAATACTTTCCTGATTCCTGTTCCCATTCTAAAGGCCCATTCCTTCTATCAGATATCCCAGGGCCAAATTTCTATCTGGAGCACTCCTTGGTGTAGAGACTGGGCCCATATTTATGACTCTCTCATCATTCAACCCAACAACTACTCTTATCCAGCTCAAGTAAAAGACTTGTGGATCTGAAATCAATAAACTTGGGATCATCAGCTGATAGACACTCTCTTCCTACCTCCCATGGCTGACACTATCAAAAACGCACCAACCATTTCCTCTCAAGAAGAAGACTTCCTTTGCTGGAAGCTAACCCTTGCAGGTAAATGTAACTCCAAAATTTGCAAAATTTGTAGGATCAGGGGGAGCCGAGACCAAGACAGTTGACTCCATCTACCAAACATCTTCTGAACCTCATATGGAAAAATAAGAAAGTAACCCCTAGGGTTCAAGCTTTTGGTTGGAGACTGTTGCGAAGAATAATGCCTACTAGAGCTAGGGCAGGTAAGTACATCAAACATATTAGCAAACTTTGTTGCAAGTGTGGAGTAGAAGAAACTGATTTTCATCTCTTCTTCACTTGCGGCTTTGCTAGAGCTGCATGGTTCAGTCATCCCTAGTATTTGAAATCTGACTCTCTTCTAGCAAGTGGTGATTCTCTTACTCAAATTCTATTAAATATGTTAAATATGAATCATCCTCATGCCACACTTGAAAATATTCTCACTTTTTTATGGTGCATTTGGAAAGCTTGGAATGGTTGCTTATTTATAATAGGAAAGAGAGTCACCCTTTTGAAATTCATCGTAACGCGGAGGCTATTAACAGAAATATAGAGATGCTAGATATTGTGCAGGAATTCACCCAAAGAAGCAATTCAAAGCTTCTCGCTACTCCAAATGGACGCACATGTGTTACAGACGAAAGACAAACGCGAGAGGAGACTTTCAAACAGGGACAAACAATCAGAACAGATCTTCAAATACAGGGAAGCAAAATCTTTTCAGATGGTGTGGAAAACAAAAAAAGCTCCAGGTTTGCACGGTGTAAACTCGACAGGTCTGGGAGTATACTGTCAATTACAAAAGCCTCAAGGGAATGCTACAGTCATGATTCAAGCTTCATCAACGATGGCTCCTTCTCCACTACATGCAGAAGCTCTGGCACTTACTCTTGCAGCTTAGACTGCCAAGCTAATCCAGGCGCAACAGGTCACTTTTCTTACAGATAATCTGACGCTTGCAAGAGCGGCTGCAACGGCAAGAACATCTGACACTCAGATCCCTTGGGAGATTAGGGAACAAATTTCTAATTACAAGCAAGTCTCCAAGGAGACTCAAGCTAAGATATTCCACATAAAAAGAGAGATCAATGATGTTACTCACAACTGTGCGCATCAGGCAATTAGATAATCTCAGTCTGTGCCTATCTTTAGTTGTTCCAATTCAGCTCATTCTCAAAACAATTGCCCTATAGCTCTAGCTCTTCAAAATCTTATTCTACAGGGGATTGTACTTCATGCTGTAAACTGTTTGTGAGCTGAATGAATATAGGCACCCCCGGCGCCTCCTTTGTTTCAAAAAAGCAAAACAGAATTTTTTTTCTAGAACATTAGTTATTATCTCTTTTATGCATGTGAATATTCATGTGTATTATGTTTACACAGATGTTGAGAAAAAACTTAGAGACTGTAGCAACGCACGGGCATTCAACTAGTCTTCCTAATAATGGTCGATGTGTTCTAGTATCATATCCATCCACTTTCCTCCATCAAGCACATGAGCCAACGGTGAAGATCACTGCCTGAAAACATGCTATATTTCAGGCACCTGAAATACAGAAATTCAGAACGGTAATCAATAATTAATGTTTTCTTACAAAAACCAAAAGTAAAAGGTAGAGGCAGAGACAGACGCCACCTTTGATCCAGACTTTAATTTATGAGCAGCTTTTTTGCCATCCATAGGTTGCTGCTTGAAAGGAAGGAACTCAATTCCTCCCATGTATGCTCGCAGCACTTTTGGCACTTCAACACCCCCCTCCTTTTGGTAGTTCTCCAGAATACAGCAGAGCGTCCTCTCAGTGGCAGTCAAAGTGGAGTTCAACATATGAACAAATTTATTATTTGATGACTGCTCATCAAGCTACAAGCATCAGTTGGGAGAAATGGTCAGGCAATTTGAGCTACACTGGTGATGATAAGCAAAAAAGCAAGGAGTAATGAGATGAAACCACCTTCTGGCCATAGGCGATCCCAAGACTTCTTGCTTGATAGTCTGTACAATTTGAACACGACACAAGTTCTCTGTAGGTGTTTGATGCCGGGAACCAAGCTTCTAAATCGTACTTCTTAGAAGCAGCATCATTAAGAGCACCAGATACTATAGAAACAACCTGGTATGGCAGACCAATCTGCAAGACAGAGACTTCAAAAGATATTTCAACTTGTCAATACAGATGTCCACAAAGCAATTATATGCCCACCTCCTTGTAGAAATCTTCTGAATTTTTAATCATCTCTTCAAACATTTCCCAGGAATCGTTGTCATTTGGGCTTGTGATACAGAATTGCTCAATCTTTTCAAACTGGTGCACTCTGAAGATGCCAGCTGTGTCCCTTCCATGTGAACCAGCTTCTTTTCGGAAGCAGGTGGAGTAACCAGCATATCTGAATGAGGAAAAACCCATTTTCCATCAACGTAATGGTGGACACAACATTCAGGACATACTAACTTGAGGGGTCACCCACCTAATTGGCAATTCATCTGGATGAACTCGACGCCTAGATGATAAGCACACATCGCTTGTTCAGATGTGGCTATAAGATACTTTTCTTCCCCATCACCTGTTACCTGGAAATTTCTTCTCATGGTCATTTACTTTGTAATAGCATATATCCTTTTTCTCACAGAACACAACTAAAAATGTGAATTGCATTCAAGATAGTCATGAGAAGTGTTCATTTTCAGACTGATAGTTATCTATTCTTCTCTCTTTTTTTTTTGGAACTACAGCCAACCTAAGTAATGATGTTGCAAAATATTGGAAACCAACCAGTACCGAAATTAGATCAATTTTTCCATCATACATTCAGATTTTGAAGACACACAAGTCTGTTCAACAGCAAAAAAGGTCTCATTCAACAGTGCTGGCTGGGTGTAGTTGCAGACTGCTGCAGCCAAAGCGCATCAGCAGCTGCAAAAAACACATTCTAACAGGAACATGGCTTTCCCACAGAACAGAAGTGAAAACACAAATCATGAAACTAGACAGATGCATGATATATGAAAGTGAGGAACGGATCAGCAGCCTTACTTTGTATAGCTCCTCATCGAACTGGGCTAATTGGGCACATTTACTCATTGTTTCCTTTCTCATGAAAAAGGGAGTGTGCAGTAGGTCAAAGCCACGATTTTGCAGGAAAGCTAGGCCAAAATTTATCAATGCCTGGTTCAGGAGGACACCATAACCCTTCAAAAAGTAACCCCTTCCACCGGCCACATCAGCACCTGCAGAAGTTGTGAAGGTAACAGATTCGGCTGTCAAAAACAAATCTAAATTTCTGAAAATAGCGTGTACTAGACAGATGACTAAGCAATCTAAATTTCTGAAAACTGAAAGCATCATGACATGGCCTTTTTCTTCAACATATACTTAATTAGTCAATCAACCAACAGTGCCACTGGCAGATAAATCACCTAACACAATGCACAATTACATAATAAAATATTTAAACAGGAGAAATCAAGTACCAAGAACAAGCAACTATTAGTTCTACTTCTATGTTCCAAATTATAGGTTATTTTGACTTAGCTACACACCTAGATATAAGCCAAAACAACCCATAATTTGGGATGGAGGGAGTATATGTCCATGTGGTCTAGTCTTGGCACAGAACACATTATGAATATTTGCAACCAATAGCTATGATTCAGCTTTAACAGCAAAACTTCCCTGGTTTTAATTAACAAGCTTCTCCTATAGTACAAAGCATTTGATCTAAGTGGGGTTAAAGAGCCTGATTATAAGAGGATCGGTTCAGTTGAGATTTAAGTTAGTACAAAGCATTTGATCCTATGTGGGGTTAACAAGCCTGATTATAAGAGGATCGGTTCAGTTTGAGACCATCAGCCACTGGCAGTAGTAACTATTGCATGACTCCCTGGTAAAAATAAAAGTAATATAGGAGATAGGAAACAGGGCTAACTTGATAGAAACCGTTCTGTGCCAAGATAAAAAAAATGCAACAAATGCTTAACTGAATTGTTTAAAAATGTCATCAATGAACAGAAAGTTCCAGTGATGCAATCGTTTTTTTTTGTAAAAGCCATCGAATTATATTGAAAATGTTGATTGCAACTCAATAGCCCTAAGAGATAACAAAGGTGACAAGTGTACTAAAAAATTGGTGGAATCATCCTAAATCCTCAATCACAAAACACTGAAAGTACATTTCCTTAACATAACATTGGCAGCCAAAATCAATTAGTGTTCTTAAGCAAGACATGAAATAAATTCTCGACATGTATAATGACATATGGAAAGCCTCAGTAAATAAACAGAAGCCCCAGAACAAAACTAAATATTCTTCTATATTAGTATAGAGTTGATGAGTGGTTCCACTTTCTAAGACACAGATAAACATTGCAACACAAGGGCAATACCATCATGTGCAGCCACACTAGAAAGGCAGCTAAGAATAAAACCAAGATAATGAGAAGAGCAGAAAACAAGTTAGAATAAACAATGTTGAAAGCTAGAAAGAACTTGAGGAACAGAGGGAAGTTGTGAGAGCATGTACCTCGCTCAAAAGCCACAATGTCAAGCTTCCTGCAAAGATCCACATGATTCTTCAAGTTTGTCTCCATTCTTCTCTCTCCCCATGTCCTTAAAACAACATTATTTTCCTGTAACAAGTAACTTAATAAATCCAACCGGCTATTGATATCAGCTAAGCAGAATGAATTTCTAGTAACCAGCTAGAAGGGACATCTCTGAATTTCTAGGATCGAATCATGAAAGACAGGCCCCACAAGCCAAGCTACCGGGGATGGCAGTGAAGAAAGAAAAAAAGCACTTTTTAAATATATAAATAATAATAAATTGTTTGTCTTGCTAGAACTAGAACTAGATTGACCTCGAGAATTCTAGCGCACCTCATTGTCACTGATGGGCACAGAATAATGCACAATATTGCCAATAGCCATAAGCTTGGTGTCAAGCATGATCTTGATGCGCCGCACCTCATCTTCTGTGGCAGCCAACCTCTCCTTTATCTGCTTGGTGGATTCCATCAGCTCCTTTAATTTTAGTTGGTTATTTCTCTGCACGTGAAACAAAGAAAGAAACCGTCATGGCAAACCCAAGCAGAGATTAATCTGAATTGTTGGATTATCAAAGTTCCAGAAGAATAGGTTGCAGGATTTGAAAAAAAATAAAAATCATGATGTACCACATCATCATTGTCAGCCAACTTTTCCTCGATGTGTTTCTGTAATTCCTTGTTCGCATTGAGTTTCTGTTCAACCTGACGCATGACCTGCAGAGAAACAAAAGCACATCATCACACAGCCAAAATTGGAAGATTTTAGTCGATTGATCTAGGTCTTCGATTGAACGTACCATCTTCAGCTTGCCCGTATTTCGGCTGTTGTCGTTGAGCTCCTTTCGGATCTTATCGAGATCAAACTGCCCTGCAGCGACGAGAATGCTGCAAGTCAGATAGATGTACGCCGGCCCAAGATCTGGAAGAGAACTTACTAGTGCGCCACAGCTCGTCTAGGTCGATGACCTCGTCGACAATATCGACGGAAGCAAAGCGACTGCGCTGCGACTCGCGGACGGCGTCCGGATCGCCGTCCTCTTTCTTACCGCCACGGCGGCCGGTGCGGAAGAGGTTGATATCAAGCATCGCCGTGGAGCAGCGCGGACGGACGACTTTCGGTTGGCAAAGTACAACGAGCGGCGGCGGCGGCGCACGGATGCCGAAACCCTATTCTCTCGGCGACTCGGCGTGCGGCGGCGGCGGAAGGGTTAGGACTTCTTTCTTTTGAAATCACAAAGGGTTAGGACTTCAATGAGATATGTGGGTTTTATTATTCCCTTTCAGGTTCCAAGAGTACTAGATCATAGGCGCGGTTGCTGCCCCGTCCATTATAATAATAAATTATTAAAAATTGATAAAATATATTTGGATTTTAACATGCTAGAAGTGTTTACACGACCGTGACACTATCATGTACATAACATAGCAGAAAAACGTGCATCGCAAGCCTAATGAAGTTATATAGCAACTGGTTCATAGGTCATACAAGATACAACAATATTTGCAAAAAGAAAATCACAACTCAAAGTCTAGGTAATTTAACATATTAGTAAGCTGCCCACAATCTTGGAGCCAAGGTATTGCACAACGGTATCTCCTGGTCCAAAAGAACAAAAGAGACCGAGTCCATACAGCTTACACCATTTGTCTTCTATGCAAATGTCGAATGGAAGTCAACCTGCATCGCATCAAAAGTCACGTGTAAATATGAAAAAGAAAAAGCTATAATTTTAATGTTAGATGACAGTAAAATAAATGCAAATATTTCTTTCCAAACCTACTATGTAGGTGACTAATTTGTTTTACGTGCACCTAGATGGTCAAAGCAGAAATTCGTACTCGCTTTGTTCAGGTTTATAAGACCCCCTCGATTTACGAGTCAAAATTTAACCACGATTTTAACTAACAAAATATGAGTTTATGACATAAATATTTTACCACTGGAAACTTCTTTTAAATACAAATCAATAATCTATGAGAGGATCTTTATATCTATATACAATCAATGCATTGAGGGCCGGAGGCCTAAAGTGAGGTATGAACAATTCTAGAAGGTGTTACATGCTGCCCTAATATGGATATTATCAATAATAAAAATATTTTTCTTCATGTGATAGAATGGTAAATTTATCTGCAAGCGCTAACTAAATTCAAGTTCTCAATCCTTAGGTAAAATATATTTTTCAATATTCATGAGCGAAGGATGTCCTTATTAAATTCAGATATGTTGCAGAGTGTCATGCCCACAATCAACTATACACCTGAAGCAACAGACATTCAATGGTACTTTATTCTTTTCAGGATCTATAGAAACAATATAATGCCATTTGATCAGATAAGGAAATGAATTAAGTGTGTGTGGGAACAACTACAATATATGTTGCCTTGCATCTGACTCCATACCTAAAGGTTGTCTCTGTGCATAACCCTATTCTGAGAGGCGAACTTGATATGTGCAACTTGATTTTAAGAAGGATATTAGTTACTGAAATGGGCTAAGGAAATCAATAACTATCAAAAGCGGTGTTACACGAATGATAAGATAGGTACTGAAATGATTGCAATTAGATCAGGTTCAGTACTGTAACTAATATGATCAGTTGGCAATTTTTGTTTGCTTACTGCATATATGCTTGAAGATTTACTTTGCCAATTTTAATCCCCGCTAAAGTACTTTAATCTCTTGAAAATCAGCCCGGTAGCCAGGGACTCACGCCACTCCCCAAACCGCACATGTGGTCTTTCCCACCACATGATATACCATGGCCTGAAATATCAATAAAAAGAGCATTGATAATTAACATCCATAGTAGACAATTAACTGAATGTGGTGTATCTTAAGGCTCTTTTAAATTCGAACAAAAGGACAATGTAATCCATCAAGGCTAAAAGAGAAATTAATAGTGTTACTAACATATTGCAGTTTAATCTGAAAAATGAGTTTTTTGTCAGCTTCCTAATTTTCAGTTCCCAGAAAATATTCATCCTAGACTCGCCATTTATGTTATTGATAACAGCCTAGAGATAGAACATTCAACTTCTGTGCATGTTTTAAGTAAAACATATGCAGCCACCTTATGTGAATCGGCAAATCTTAGTGCAATCAGCATATGTAGCAACTGAACCTAGAAAATGTTGTAAGCAGATAGCCAGATACGCGCAACAGTAAAGGATAAATACCACATGGACCAGCAAGGAGTGTTGCGCATGAGCTCATCAACATCAGTTCCCGAGCACGTCTGTAGTCGATCTCACCTCTGTAGAGCCTCCCTCACCACCTAGGATTTCAAGGGGTCTAGGGGACGGAGTGCAGATCGGCGACATATCGTTGTTTCTTCTTCAAAAATGGACGGTCTTTGGATGTGGCGTTGGGACCATGCTTCTCCCTGGCCCTCGGCACGCCCGCAAACCAGTTCTCGTGGCACCGCCGCTGAGAGAGGTGGCGAGGTGCGGTGGGCGTCGGGCTGCTGCTCGAGGTCAACCTATGGGGGAATCGAGCGTGGCGATTTGGGGCTACGTCCGAAGGGGAAGGAGGTGCCGACGTGAGAGACCACCCATTGTCGTCGTCGCCGAAGTCGACCTAGGGTTCTATGGATATATTTCTGGAGTGAGGATGGACGCCGCCATCAAAGGGCTGGGTCGAGGACGATGCTGCGAGCGTTGTGAGTTGGGAATAGAGGAGGTGGCGGCGCATCTTGGGTCTCTTCCCTTCACGAGAGAGGAGAGGTCGGGTGTGGGGTGGGCTGGAATCGTGAATGTCGAGCGAGCGAGTGAGATCAGGCTAGGAAGAAATGCCTAGCTCAGATTGATGTCTACGCACTTCTATTCTTGTAGACAGTTGTTGGGCCTACAAGTGCAGAGGTTTGTAGAATAGCAGCAAGTTTCCCTTAAGTGGATTACCCAAGGTTTATCGAACTCAGGGAGGAAGTGGTCAAAGGTATTCCCTCTCAAGCAACCCTGCAATCAAGATACAAGAAGTCTCTTATGTCCCCAACACACCCAATACACTTGTCAGGTGTATAGGTGCACTAGTTCGGCGAAGATATAGTGAAATACAAGTGGTATGGATATAAAACAACGGTGCTAGAAAATAGCTTGATGGCGTGGAAGAGACTAAAGGCAAACTGGAATAAAGATGGAAGCAAGCAAACATGTAACAGATCTAATTGCAAACGGTGTTTTAATGCTTAGAAACAAGGCCTAGGGATCATACTTTCACTAGTGAACACTCATATAAATATCTTCTCTTTATGATACTATTCTGAACTACTCTCCGGTTGGACACTCTAATCCATGGTAGGGCTATAACAGCACACCTCAAAGTTTGCTTTCCGCATCTAGATAACCCCACACTATCACCTTGAGCACTAGATGGTTCCAACAAACACCACAATTTCATAAAGACATCCAACTCCAAATATAACTCATAACAAGTATTTGTAATCTCTAGCCTAAGTGCCACCATGGTGTGCACGTTGTCACTTTCACACACATGGGGAGAGCAGAGATCTAATAAAGCACTTGAGTAGCAAGGTAGATCTACTTGATTACAAAGCTCATGATCACAATATGATCATGCATAGAGAGAGAGATGAACACATAGCTACTGGTAAAACCCTTAGCCTCGAGTAAGAACTACTCCCTCATCATTATGGGAATCAACAACGCCGATGGATATTGTGGTTGAGATCGATGGAGATGGCTCCGGGGGCACTTCCCCGTCCTGACAGGGTGCCGGAACAGAGACTTTCTGTCCCCCGAATCTCCCCTTCGGTGGCGGCGGCGCTGCGGAACTTTTCGTGGCAGGAGGCTGGACTTTTTAGGGTTTTTGCATTAGGGGAGATATATAGGCAAAAGAGGCAAGATCGGTGGACGGCCAGGGGGCCCACACCATGCCCTGGCGTGGCCAGGGGGACCCGTGCCTAGGGGTGGTGTGGCCACCCTGTGTCCCCTCTCCGTCTCGTCACATACCGCTGTTTCTTCTTCAAAAATGGACGGTCTTTGGATGTGGCGTTGGGACCATGTTTCTGTTGGAGATATGCCCAAGAGGCAATAATAAAAGTGGTTATTATTATATCTTTGTGTTCATGATGAATGTTTACATCCCATGCTATAATTGTATTATTAGGAAACACTAATACATGTGTGTTTTGTAAACATAAGAGAGTCCCTAGTAAGCCTCTTGTTGAACTAGCGTGTTGATTCATTGATGATCATGGTTTCCTGATCATGGACATTAGGATGTGATTAATAACAAGGTTATATCATTAGGAGAATGATGTGATGGACACACACACCCATAGTAAGCGTAGCATAAGATCAAGTCATTAAGTTCGTATTGCTATAAGCTTTTAAATGCATAGTAACCTAATCCTTCGACCATGAGGTTGTGTTAATCACCATCACCGGATGGGTACTTTGATGACATCAAACACCGCTTCGTAACTGGGTGGTCATAAAGGTGTCATTGGGTATTCTGAAAGTATGTGTTGAAGCGCATGGACCAAGATTGGGATTTGTCCATCCATATGACGGATAGATATGATATGGGCCCTCTCGGTGGAATGCCATCTAGTTAGCTTGCAAGCATGTGACTTGGTCACAAGGGATGACATATCACAGAACGAGTAAAGAGTACTTGTCAGTAACGAGGTAGAACTAGGTATGGAGATGCCGACGATCAGACCTCGGATAAGTATAGTATCGCGTGACAAAGGGAATTGGTTTCGTATGTAAATGGTTCAATCGATCACGAAGTCATCGTTGAGTATGTGGGAGCCATTATGGATCTCCAGGTCCCGCTGATGGTTATTGATAGGAGATGTGTCTGTGTCATGTCTACATATTCACGAACCGTAGGGTGACACACTTAAGGTTCGAAGTTGTTTTAAGTAGATATGGAATGTGTGTTGGAGACCGAATGATGTTCGGAGTCTCGGATTGGATCCGGGACATCACGAGGAGATCCAGAATTGTCCGGAGAATAAGATTCATATATTGGGGATCATTTTCTGAGTTAGGAAATGTTCCGGAGTATTTGTATGAGGATTCTAGAAGGTTTCGGAATGTTCCGGAAGGTTCTGGAAGATTTCTTGGAGTTTGCTTGAAAACCAAGAAAGGGATCAAGGAGTCATGGTGGGGCAAGACAAGGAGTCGTGGGGGAGGAGGACTCCTCCCCCCTCCCTAATCCGCCGACCATAGGAGGGAGGGGAGTCCTACAAGGACTCCCCCTCCCATGGCGCCTCCCCCTTTAAATAGAGGGGTGGGGGCGCCACCTCCAAGCTCCTCCTCCACAACTCCAAATCTCCGCCGCCTCTCTCCTCCTCCTTTCTTCTGCACAAGCATAGGCGAAGCCCTGTAGAATTCTCTACTCCACCACCACCACCACGCTGTCGTGCTGCTGGGATTCCGTGGAGAAGATCTACTACCTCCGCTGCTCGCTGGAACGAGGAGAGGAAGGTCTGCTTCGACTCCGCACGTGTGACCGACTGCGGAAGCGCTGCCGGAACGCGCCGCCGGAAGGATCGTCCACACGATCTTGAGATCGGCAAGTGATCGACTACATCAACCACGAGATCTAATCTCGTAACGCTTTCGGATCTAGGAGGGTTAGTACATATCTATCTCGTTGCACATGTCTAATAGATTAGATCTTGGCTTTCATCTAGATTAGATCTGAGTTTTGTTCGTTCTTGCGGTAGAATTTTTTTGTTTTCCATGCTACGAACCCATCAGATACTGTTGGAGATATGCCCAAGAGGCAATAATAAAAGTGGTTATTATTATATCTTTGTGTTTATGATGAATGATTACATCCCATGCTATAATTGTATTATTAGGAAACACTAATACATGTGTGTTTTGTAAACATAAGAGGGTCCCTAGTAAGCCTCTTGTTGAACTAGCTTGTTGATTCATTGATGATCATGGTTTCCTGATCATGGACATTAGGATGTGATTAATAACAAGGTTATATCATTAGGAGAATGATGTGATGGACACACACACCCATAGTAAGCGTAGCATAAGATCAAGTCATTAAGTTCGTATTGCTATAAGCTTTTAAATGCATAGTAACCTAATCCTTCGACCATGAGGTTGTGTTAATCACCATCACCGGATGGGTACTTTGATGACATCAAACACCGCTTCGTAACTGGGTGGTCATAAAGGTGTCATTGGGTATTCTGAAAGTATGTGTTGAAGCGCATGGACCAAGATTGGGATTTGTCCATCCATATGACGGATAGATATGATATGGGCCCTCTCGATGGAATGTCATCTAGTTAGCTTGCAAGCATGTGACTTGGTCACAAGGGATGACATATCACGGAACGAGTAAAGAGTACTTGTCAGTAACGAGGTAGAACTAGGTATGGAGATGCCGACGATCAGACCTCGGATAAGTATAGTATCGCGTGACAAAGGGAATTGGTTTCGTATGTAAATGGTTCAATCGATCACGAAGTCATCGTTGAGTATATGGGAGCCATTATGGATCTCCAGGTCCCGCTGATGGTTATTGATAGGAGATGTGTCTCTGTCATGTCTACATATTCACGAATCGTAGGGTGACACACTTAAGGTTCGAAGTTGTTTTAAGTAGATATGGAATGTGTGTTGGAGACCGAATGATGTTCGGAGTCTCAGATTGGATCTGGGACATCACGAGGAGATCCGGAATTGTCCGGAGAATAAGATTCATATATTGGGGATCATTTTCTGAGTTAGGAAATGTTCCGGAGTATTTGTATGAGGATTCTAGAAGGTTTCGGAATGTTCCGGAAGGTTCTGGAAGATTTCTTGGAGTTTGCTTGAAAACCAAGAAAGGGATCAAGGAGTCCTGGTGGGGCAAGACAAGAAGTCGTGGGGGAGGAGGACTCCTCCCCCCTCCCCAATCCGCCGGCCATAGGAGGGAGGGGAGTCCTACAAGGACTCCCCCTCCCATGGCGCCTCCCCCCTTTAAATAGAGGGGTGGGAGCGCCACCTCCAAGCCCTCCTCCACAACTCCAAATCTCCGTCGCCTCTCTCCTCCTCCTTTCTTCTGCACAGGCATAGGCGAAGCCCTGCAGAATTCTCTACTCCACCACCACCACCACACCGTCGTGCTGTTGGGATTCCGTGGAGAAGATCTACTACCTCCGCTGCTCGCTGGAACTAGGAGAGGAAGGTCTGCTTCGACTCCGCACGTGTGACCGACTGCGGAAGCGCTGCCGGAACGTGGCGCCGGAAGGATCGTCCACACGATCTTGAGATCGGCAAGTGATCGACTACATCAACCACGAGATCTAATCTCGTAACGCTTTCGGATCTACAAGGGTTAGTACATATCTATCTCGTTGCACATGTCTAATAGATTAGATCTTGGCTTTCATCTAGATTAGATCTGAGTTTTGTTCATTCTTGCGGTAGAATTTTTTTGTTTTCCATGCTACGAACCCATCAGATACTGTTGGAGATATGCCCAAGAGGCAATAATAAAAGTGGTTATTATTATATCTTTGTGTTTATGATGAATGATTACATCCCATGCTATAATTGTATTATTAGGAAACACTAATACATGTGTGTTTTGTAAACATAAGAGGGTCCCTAGTAAGCCTCTTGTTGAACTAGCTTGTTGATTAATTGATGATCATGGTTTCCTGATCATGGACATTAGGATGTGATTAATAACAAGGTTATATCATTAGGAGAATGATGTGATGGACACACACACCCATAGTAAGCGTAGCATAAGATCAAGTCATTAAGTTCGTATTGCTATAAGCTTTTAAATGCATAGTAACCTAATCCTTCGACCATGAGGTTGTGTTAATCACCATCACCGGATGGGTACTTTGATGACATCAAACACCGCTTCGTAACTGGGTGGTCATAAAGGTGTCATTGGGTATTCTGAAAGTATGTGTTGAAGCGCATGGACCAAGATTGGGATTTGTCCATCCATATGACGGATAGATATGATATGGGCCCTCTCGGTGGAATGTCATCTAGTTAGCTTGCAAGCATGTGACTTGGTCACAAGGGATGACATATCACGGAACGAGTAAAGAGTACTTGTCAGTAACGAGGTAGAACTAGGTATGGAGATGCCGACGATCAGACCTCGGATAAGTATAGTATCGCGTGACAAAGGGAATTGGTTTCGTATGTAAATGGTTCAATCGATCACGAAGTCATCGTTGAGTATGTGGGAGCCATTATGGATCTCCAGGTCCCGCTGATGGTTATTGATAGGAGATGTGTCTCTGTCATGTCTACATATTCACGAATCGTAGGGTGACACACTTAAGGTTCGAAGTTGTTTTAAGTAGATATGGAATGTGTGTTGGAGACCGAATGATGTTCGGAGTCTCGGATTGGATCCGGGACATCACGAGGAGATCCGGAATTGTCCGGAGAATAAGATTCATATATTGGGGATCATTTTCTAAGTTAGGAAATGTTCCGGAGTATTTGTATGAGGATTCTAGAAGGTTTCGGAATGTTCCGGAAGGTTCTGGAAGATTTCTTGGAGTTTGCTTGAAAACCAAGAAAGGGATCAAGGAGTCCTGGTGGGGCAAGACAAGAAGTCGTGGGGGAGGAGGACTCCTCCCCCCTCCCCAATCCGCCGGCCATAGGAGGGAGGGGAGTCCTACAAGGACTCCCCCTCCCATGGCGCCTCCCCCCTTTAAATAGAGGGGTGGGAGCGCCACCTCCAAGCCCTCCTCCACAACTCCAAATCTCCGTCGCCTCTCTCCTCCTCCTTTCTTCTGCACAAGCATAGGCGAAGCCCTGCAGAATTCTCTACTCCACCACCACCACCACACCGTCGGGCTGTTGGGATTCCGTGGAGAAGATCTACTACCTCCGCTGCTCGCTGGAACTAGGAGAGGAAGGTCTGCTTCGACTCCGCACGTGTGACCGACTGCGGAAGCGCTGCCGGAACGTGGCGCCGGAAGGATCGTCCACACGATCTTGAGATCGGCAAGTGATCGACTACATCAACCACGAGATCTAATCTCGTAACGCTTTCGGATCTACAAGGGTTAGTACATATCTATCTCGTTGCACATGTCTAATAGATTAGATCTTGGCTTTCATCTAGATTAGATCTGAGTTTTGTTCATTCTTGCGGTAGAATTTTTTTGTTTTCCATGCTACGAACCCATCAGTGGTATCAGAGCCGTGTCTATGCGTAGATCTGTTGCACGAGTAGAACACAATGGTGTTGTGGGCGTTGGTGCTCGTGCCGTCTTTTGCTTTGTGTACTTTGCATCTTGCGGCATGCTGGGATGAAGCGGCTCGGGCTAACCTTACATGTCATCGCACATGAGACTTGCTCCACGCTTGACGTGTAACTTGCTTTGCACAAGTGGCTTTGCGGGTGTCTGTCTCTCCCACCATAGTATAGATCCAATTTACACTTTGCACTCGATAGCACTTGTATCAACGTTGTGGTTCAGTTTCGTAGGTAAGATCCGTTATTGTTCGAAAGCCCCAAGCCACGTAAAACATGCAAAGAAAAATTAGAGGCGTCTAACTTGTTTTTGCAGGGGTTTTGTGATGTGATATGGCCACCATGTGATTGTGATTATATTTGATGTATGCAATGATCCTTGTTGTAATATGGCAACCGGCAGGAGCCTAATGGTTGTCTTTAATTCTGTTAAGACATGCGTGTCTATTCATCTTGTAATAGCTTTATTCCAAGTAGTTGTAATAGTTGCTAGTGATGATGGGCAACCATGAAGCGGCGCCACTGACCTTGACGCAATGCTGGTGATGATGGAGATCATGTTCGTGCTTTGGAGATGGAGATCAAAGGCGCAAGAAGAAAGGGCCATATCATATCACACTAATTATGAATTGCCTGTGATGTTAATCCTTTATGCATCTTGTATTGCTTAGATCGCGACGGTAGCATTAGAAGATGATCCCTCTCACTAAATATCAAGTAATAAAGTGTTCACCCTTAGTTGGCACCGTTGCTAAGACTCGTCATTTCGAAGCATTTCGTGATGATCGGATGTGATAGATTATACGTGTGCATACAACGGGTGCAAGCCAGATTTGCACATGCGGAAACTAAGGTTATCTTGACGAGCCTAGCATGTACAGACATGGTCTCGGAACACGGAATACCGAAAGGTAGAGCATGAGTCATATAAATGATATGATGAACATGAAGATTGTTCGCCGATGAAACTACATCTTCTATCGTGAAGATCGGACTTGGTGTAGTGGACTTGGTTCGTGTAATCACTAAGACAATGTGAGGGATGTTGTTTTGAGTGGGAGTTCACCTAGTTAACTTAAGTATTAAATTTGAACTCAATTCATCATAAACTTAGTCTAAACTACTTGCAAATTTGTTGTAGATTATGGCGACCCCCTCCATCAATTTCAATGCGTTCCTAGAGAAAGAAAAGCTTAAGAACAATGGAAGCAATTTCACGGACTGGTTCCGTGGACTGAAGATCGTCCTCAGGGCTGGTCAGTTGACCTATGTGCTCGAAGCACCGCTAGGTGACCCACCTGCAGATGATGCCACCGATGACGTAAAGAATGTTTACGCCACTCGGAAAAATCATTACTCCACAGTTCAGTGTGCCATCCTGTACGGTTTAGAAGCGGAGCTCCAAAAGCGTTTTGAGCACCACGACCCGTTCGAGATCATTAAGGAGCTCAGGCTAATTTTTGAGACTCGCGCGGCCATGGAGAGCTATGAGGCCTCCGAAAAGTTCTTTAACTGTAAGATGGAAGAGGGAAGCTCCGTTAGCGAGCACGTGCTCACAATGTCTGGGTATGCAAACAAGCTCCAAGAATTGGGGATATCGATTCTTAATGAATTGGGGATTCACCGTCTCCTCCAATCACTGCCACCGAGTTATAAGAACTTTGTGATGAACTACAATATGCACTACATGAACAAGACGTTGCCTGAACTATCGTCCATGCTGAAAACTGCTGAAGTGGAGATCAAGAAGGAGCACCAAGTGTTGATGGTCAATAAGACCACCAATTTCAAGAGACAGAGCAAGCCTAAGAACAAGGGCAACTTCAAGAAGGACGGCAACAAAGCTGCCGCACCTGCAAAGAAGCCCAAGGCTGGTCCCAAGCCTGAAACTGAGTGCTTCTAGTGCAAGGGTGCTGGTCACTGGAAGCGTAACTGCCCCAAGTACCTGGTGGTCTGAAGAACGGAAACATCAAGAAGAAAGGTATATTTGATATATGTGTTATTGATGTGTATCTTACTAGTAATCGTAGTAGTGCCTGGGTATTTGATACTGGTTCGGTTGCTCATATTTGTAACTCGAAACAGGAACTGCGGAATAAACAAAGACTGGCGAGAGACGAGGTGACGATGCGCGTTGGAAATGGCTCCAAGGTTGATGTGATCGCCGTCGGCATGCTCCCTCTACATCTACCTTCGGGATTAGTTTTAAATTTGAATAATTGTTATTTGGTGCCTGCGTTAAGCATGAACATTATATCTGGATCTTGTTTATTGTGAGACGGTTACTCTTTTAAGTCCGAGAATAAAGGTTGTTCGATTTATATGAGTAATATCTTTTATGGTAATGCACCTGAGATGAATTGTTTATTCTTACTAAATCTCGATAGTAGTGATACACATGTTCACAACATAGATGCTAAACGAATAAAATTGAATGATAATTCTACATACATCTGGCACTGTCGTCTTGGTCACATTGGAGTGAAGCGTATGAAGAAACTCCATTCAGATGGACTTCTTGAATCACTTGATTTTGAATCACTTGAAAGATGCGAAGCATGTCTAATGGGAAAAATGACTAAGACTCCATTCTCTTGAATAATGGAGCAAGCTACAGACTTATTGGAAATAATACATACCGATGTGTGCGGTCCAATGAGTATAGCATCGTGTGGTGGATATCGTTATGTTCTCACTTTCACGGATGACTTAAGTAGATATGGGTATGTCTACTTTATGAAACATAAGTCCGAAACTTTCGAGAAGTTTAAGGAATTTCAAAGTGAAGTGGAAAATCATCGTAACAAGAAGATTAAGTTTCTGCGTTCTGGCCGCGGAGGTGAATATCTGAGTTATGAGTTTGGCATGCATTTAAAGAAATGTGGAATACTTTCGCAGTTGACACCGCCGGGAACACCACAGTGTAATGGTGTGTCCGAACGTCGTAATCGAACTCTCTTAGATATGGTCCGATCTATGATGTCTCTTACAGATTTACCGCTATCGTTTTGGGGCTATGCATTAGAGACAGCCGCATTCACTTTAAATAGGGCACCATCTAAATCCGTTGAAACGACACCGTACGAATTGTGGTTTGGTAAGAAACCTAAGTTGTCGTTCCTTAAAGTTTGGGGTTGCGAAGCATATGTAAAGAAGTTACAACCTGATAAGCTAGAACCCAAAGCGGAGAAATGCGTCTTCATAGGATACCCTAAAGAAACAATTGGGTATACCTTCTATCATAGATCCGAAGGCAAAGTTTTCGTTGCCAAGAATGGATCCTTTCTTGAGAAGGAGTTTCTCTCGAAGGAGGTGACTGGAAGGAAAGTAGAACTTGATGAGGTTATTGAACCTTCTCTCGGATTTGAGAGTAGCGCAGCACCGGAAGATGTTTTTGTGCCGCCTGCACCAATTGGAGAGGAAGCTAATGATAATGATCATGAAACTTCAAACGAAGTTACTGCTGAACCTCGCAGGTCAACGAGGGTCCGTACCACTCCTGATTGGTATGACTCTGCCTTGAACGTCATGTTGGTGGACAACGCTGATGACCCTGCGACATATGAAGAAGCTATGGTGAGCCCAGATTCTGAAAAATGGCTAGAAGCCATGAAATCCGAAATGGGATCCATGTACGAAAACCAAGTATGGACTTTGGTGGACTTACCGGATGGCCGTAAGGCTGTCGAGAACAAATGGATTTTCAAGAGAAAAACAGATGCTGATGGTAATGTTACCGTCTATAAAGCTCGACTTGTCGCGAAAGGGTTCTGACAAATTCAAGGAGTTGACTATGATGAGACATTCTCACCAGTAGCGAAGCTAAAGTCTATGAGGATTTTGTTAGCAATTGCTGCACATTTCAATTATGAGATTTGGCAGATGGATGTCAAAACGGCATTCCTTAATGGTGACATTGAGGAAGAGTTGTATATGGTACAACCCAAGGGTTTTGTCGATCCTAAAGATGCTGACAAGGTATGCAAACTTCAGCGCTCCATTTATGGATTGAAGCAAGCATCCCGGAGTTGGAATCAACGTTTTGATAAAGTAATCAAAAACTTTGGGTTTATACAAACTTATGGAGAAGCTTGTATTTACAAGAAAGTGAGTGGGAGCTCTGTAGCATTCCTAGTACTATATGTAGATGACATATTGTTGATTGGGAATGATATAGAACTTCTTAATAGCGTCAAAACCTATTTGAATAATAGTTTTTCAATGAAGGATCTTGGCGAAGCGGGATATATTCTAGGCATCAAGATTTATAGAGATAGATCAAGACGCCTAATAGAGCTTTCACAAAGTACATACTTAGACAAAGTTCTAAAGAAGTTTAGAATGGAAGAGAGCAAGAAAGGGTTCGTGCCCATGTTGTCAGGTAAGCCCTTGAGTAAGACTCAAAGTCCAGCTACGGCAGAAGATAGAGTGAAAATGAATAATATTCCCTATGCCTCGGCCATAGGTTCTATCATGTATGCCATGCTGTGTACAAGACTGGATATAGCACATGCTGTTAGTTTGACTAGCAGATACCAAAGTGATCCTGGAATGGAGCACTGGACAGCAGCCAAGAATATCCTAAAGTACCTAAATAGGACTAAGGATATGGTTCTTTCTTATGGAGGTGATGAACAGCTTGTTGTAAACGGTTACACCGATGCTAGTTGGAACACCGATCCGGATGACTCGAAGTCACAGTCGGGATACATATTTATTTTGAATGGTGCTGCAGTGAGCTGGAGGAGTGCAAAGCAAAGCGTTGTGGCGAAATCTTCAACTGAATCGGAATACATAGCTGCTTCGGAGGCTGCGCAAGAAGCCATATGGATGAAGGAATTCATTACTGAACTTGGCGTGGTTCCCAGTGCGTTGGACCCGATGGCCATCTACTGTGACAACACAGGTGCCATAGCTAATGCACAGGAGCCAAGGTCACATAGCAAGCTGAAGCACATCAAGCTACGTTTCCACGCTATTCGCGAGTATGTCCGAGATGGTGACATAAAAATTTGCAAAGTACACACTAATCTGAATGTGGCAGATCCGTTGACTAAACCTCTCCCTAGGGCAAAGCATGACCAACACCAGAATGCCATGGGTGTTCGGTATATTACCATGTAATCTAGATTATTGACTCTAGTGCAAGTGGGAGACTGTTGGAGATATGCCCAAGAGGCAATAATAAAAGTGGTTATTATTATATCTTTGTGTTTATGATAAATGTTTACATCCCATGCTATAATTGTATTATTAGGAAACACTAATACATGTGTGTTTTGTAAACATAAGAGAGTCCCTAGTAAGCCTCTTGTTGAACTAGCTTGTTGATTAATTGATGATCATGGTTTCTTGATCATGGACATTAGGATGTGATTAATAACAAGGTTATATCATTAGGAGAATGATGTGATGGACACACACACCCATAGTAAGCGTAGCATAAGATCAAGTCATTAAAGTTCGTATTGCTATAAGCTTTTAAATGCATAGTAACCTAATCCTTCGACCATGAGGTTGTGTTAATCACCATCACCGGATGGGTACTTTGATGACATCAAACACCGCTTCGTAACTGGGTGGTCATAAAGGTGTCATTGGGTATTCTGAAAGTATGTGTTGAAGCGCATGGACCAAGATTGGGATTTGTCCATCCATATGACGGATAGATATGATCTGGGCCCTCCCGGTGAAATGTCATCTAGTTAGCTTGCAAGCATGTGACTTGGTCACAAGGGATGACATATCACGGAACGAGTAAAGAGTACTTGTCAGTAACGAGGTAGAACTAGGTATGGAGATGCCGACGATCAGACCTCGGATAAGTATAGTATCGCATGACAAAGGGAATTGGTTTCGTATGTAAATGGTTCAATCGATCACGAAGTCATCGTTGAGTATGTGGGAGCCATTATGGATCTCCAGGTCCCGCTGATGGTTATTGATAGGAGATGTGTCTCTGTCATGTCTACATATTCACGAACCGTAGGGTGACACGCTTAAGGTTCGAAGTTGTTTTAAGTAGATATGGAATGTGCGTTGGAGACCGAATGATGTTCGAAGTCTTGGATTGGATCCGGGACATCACGAGGAGATCCAGAATTGTTCGGAGAATAAGATTCATATATTGGGGATCATTTTCTGAGTTAGGAAATGTTCCGGAGTATTTGTATGAGGATTCTAGAAGGTTTCGGAATGTTCCGGAAGGTTCTGGAAGATTTCTTGGAGTTTGCTTGAAAACCAAGAAAGGGATCAAGGAGTCCTGGTGGGGCAAGACAAGGAGTCGTGGGGGAGGAGGACTCCTCCCCCTCTCCCCAATCCGCCGACCATAGGAGGGAGGGGAGTCCTACAAGGACTCCCCCTCCCATGGCGCCTCCCCCTTTAAATAGAGGGGTGGGGGCGCCACCTCCAAGCTCCTCCTCCACAACTCCAAATCTCCGCCGCCTCTCTCCTCCTCCTTTCTTCTGCACAGGCATAGGCGAAGCCCTGCAGAATTCTCTACTCCACCACCACCACCACCACGCCATCGTGCTGCTGGGATTCCGTGGAGAAGATCTACTACCTCCGCTGCTCGCTGGAACGAGGAGAGGAAGGTCTGCTTCGACTCCGCACGTGTGACCGACTGCGAAAGCACTGCCGGAACGCGGCGCCGGAAGGATCGTCCACACGATCATGAGATCGGCAAGTGATCGACTACATCAACCACGAGATCTAATCTCGTAACGCTTTCGGATCTACGAGGGTTAGTACATATCTATCTCGTTGGACATATCTAATAGATTAGATCTTGGCTTTCATCTAGATTAGATCTGAGTTTTGTTCGTTCTTGCGGTAGAAATTTTGTGTTTTCCATGCTACGAACCCATCAATACCATTCACAACATCATCTTGCAAAAACAAGTTATGCAAGGATACGATATCTACCGGCGTTGTGAAACACGCAACGACATCTAAGGCGCTACGACAGGGCGAAGCCGGCGGTCCCGCTAGCCGGATAGCAGGCGGGGATCGAAAGGACAATGCCCCACGATTTTTCTGAAAACGCAGATCTCATCTGCATTCCGGACATGGACTTTATCATCGAATAAAACAATTTTACCCAAATCTGATCCAGACTCCGATTCAATCAAACCCTTTGATCTTCGATCACCACATCTGGGTTTACGTGTCACAGTCTACCCCGATGGTGGAAACCGACTGGTAGGGGTATGTTGTTCCACGACCTTAGCAGTTAGATCACGGAAACCAGATCATCCATTCCCCCGAGTACAGTTGAGCCAATCAACTTTGTACAAAACCGATATATCTCATAGATCGACCACCAAGACTACAATTAGATCCAATCTAATGCCAAAAGCATATCACATATGCGCGATCTCGAGCCTAAAACCAGAAGCTAACGCTCTCATACCACTGTTGGGCCACGTAGAGATAAACAAAACTTTTTCCCTACGCGGTGAACCCAAGATCCAGCTCAGGTAGAAGGCCATGATGATTACAACTAGATGCGTAGTTGTGGAATTGATGAAGCACGTCGCTTGATGCAGTGCATTCCTCGATCCACGATCCGTTCTTTCTTCACGATCGTCGAAGTGCTGAACGTACAACACCTTCGCCGGTATCCACACGTACGAGGAGGAGCGCTAGCGATGGACTGCTAGGCCCGGTAAGGCGGCGACAGGACGGACTGGGGCTAGGGTTTCCAACACATGGAGTGACCTAGCCTTGTGCTCTAAGCACCTATGCCCTAGCTTATATAGGGAGTGAAAGTGGGCTCCACTCACTTATGGACCATTCACTAAAACGCCTATATTAGCCACTGCAAGTCTCACTTGCTGACTAAGTCCATGTCTCTATTTGGGTCCAACCCAAATAGGTTTCCTGTTTGGGTCTAACCCAAACTTTCTCCCGCTCTTAAGTGTGTGATCCGATAGGCTCATGGTAACCCGGACACGATTCCGAGTCTCACTCGTGATCGATCAGTTGGTAGCGGCTCCTAGCACAACATGCCAACTCCCAAGTACCAATAAGTCATGATGACATACCTTCCAATGCGACTTTCGTCTGAGTCCCTTTTGCTTCACGATATACCTTGTCGGAGTATAGGCGAATGATCGTCATCGCTTAAATAGTCCGACTCTCTTTCTCGGTCTGAGATAAGTGATTCATCCGACTATCTCTTGGTCGGTTGCCTCGGTTAACACTTAACCGTGACGCGCATGGCCATGCTTTCCGAATCATATCTTCCGAGAGGGCCCAGAGAATGTCTCTCCAGATGGAGGGGAAAAATCCCGTCTTGGTTATTCACATCATGCATCTTGATTCTCAGTCGACCCGAACTCCACCTTTATAACTGCCCAGTGACGGAACATCGTTTGACAGGACCTAAGTCGGAGATCCTCAACTCGGATTGTGCAATAACCTCAGGTCTAAGGATTACATTGATTGAGACATGCAAATGACGACGTGTTCGTTGCATCTCAATATGAGTCAGTCCGACTCGCTAAACTCTTTAGCCGAATCCGTGTAAGTCAGAATAGCATCTCCATGCCCATGACAAGTGGAACCTAGTCATCTGGCGACTTTCACATTGGTCTAAGTTGTGTGTCCAGCACAACCTCGATAACCAAGGACAATTAGTATGAACAACCTGAATATGCAGTTCCATAATCGAATCACATATTCAATGACACATATCAGTACTTCATACATGGACCATAACTTTATGAATACATTAGGAAATATCATCAACCATGATTTCCTCTAGGGCATATTGCCAACATGGGAGATATGACCAAAAACTCGTCCTTGTTGTGCTTTATGGCCGTTTTCATGAGTTATTACACACAGTTTTAGGGTTCCAAGGCGATTTGCAACTACCGTAAGACCCGATACATGTTTGAAAGATATGAAGAAAAACTCGTTGTTTTTGAGTGTTTTGGCCTATTTCACGAGATATTGCCCACACTTTTGGGGTTCCAAGGCGCATCTAGTACATGTTTGGGAGTTAAGACCAAACACTCGCCGTTTTCACATTTAGGGCCATTTTCATGAGCTATTGCCCTTAGTTTTGGGGTTTTAGGGCGATTTTCAATGATCGTGAGAACCGATACATGTGTGAGTGTTTTGACCAAAAACTCGTATTTTTCACGTTTAATGGCGATTTAGAACGACCGTAAGACCCCATAGATGTTTGATAGATATGACAAAAAACTCATCCTTGTCATGCTTTATGGACGTTTCCATGTGTTATTGCCCTCAGTTTTGGGGTTTTAGGGCAATTTACAACGATAGTGAGTCCCAATAAATGTTTGAGAGATATACCAAAAACTCGTCATTTTCGCGTTTTATGCCTATTTTCATGAGCTATTACCCACACATTTGGCCCTCCAGGGCGATTTACAATATTCATAAGACCCGATACATGTTTGAGCTATATAACCAAAACTCGTCGTTTTCGTGTTTGTGTCCATTTTCATGAGATATTGCCCACACTTGGGGTTCCAGGGCACACCTGGGACATGTTTGGGAGTTAAGACCAAAAAATCGCCGTTTTCACATTTAGGGCTGTTTTCATGAGCTATCGCCCTTAGTTTTGGGGTTTTATGATGATTTACAATGACCGTGAGAACCGATAAATGTTTGAGTGTTATGACCAAAAACTCGTCATTTTCGTGTTTATGATCGTTTTCATGAGCTATTGCCCATAGTTTTGTGGTTCCAGGGAGATTTACAATGACCATAAGACCCGAAACGAGTTTGATAGATATGAAAAAACTTGTCCTTATCGTGCTTTATGGCCGTTTTCATGTGTTATTGCCCATAATTTCGGGGTTTTAGGGCGATTTACACCGATAGTGAAACCCGATAGATGTTTGAGATATATGACCAAAAAGTTGTTGTTTTCGTGTTTTATGACTGTTTTCATGAGCTATTCCCCAAACTTTTGGGGTTCTAGGGCGATTTACAACATCCGTAAGACCCGATACATGTTTGAGCGATATGACAAAAAACTCGTCTTTTTCATGTTTTATGGCCGTTTTCATGAGCTATTTCCCACATTTTTGGGGTTCCAGGGCGATTTACATCGACCGTAAGACCCGATACATGTTTGAGAGATATGACCAAAAACTCGTTGTTTTCGAGTGTTATGGCCTATTTCATGAGATATTGCCTACACTTTTGGGGTTCTAGGGTGCATCTGGTACATTTTGGGAGTTAAGACCAAACACTCGCCGTTTTCACAATTAGGGCCGTTTTCATGAGCTATTGCCCACAGTTTTGAGGTTCCAGGAGATTTACAATGACCGTGAGAACCGATACATGTGTGAGTGTTATGACCAAAATCTTGTCTTTTTCACGTTTAATGGCTGTTTTCATGAGCTATTGCCCATAGTTTTGGGGTTCCATGGCGATTTACAACGGCCATTAGACCTAATACATGTTTGAGAAATGTGACCAAAAACTCGTCCTTGTCGCGCTTTGTGGCCATTTTCATGGGCTATTGCTCTCAGTTTTGTGGTTTTAGGGCAATTTACAACGATAGTGAGACCCAATAAATGTTTGAGAGATATGACCAAAAACTCGTCGTTTTTGTGTTTTATGCCCATTTTTATGAGCTATTTCCCACACATTTGGGCCTCCAGATGATTCATAATACTCGTAAGTTTCGATACATGTTTGAGTGATATGACCAAACCTCGTCATTTTCGTGTTTATCGCCGTATTCATGAGCTATTGCCCACACTTTTGGGGTTCCAGGGCGCACCTAGAACATGTTTGGGAGTTAAGACCAAAAAATTGCCGTTTTCACATTTAGGGCTATTTGCATGAGCTATCGCCCTTAGTTTTGGGGTTTTATGACGATTTACAACGACCGTGAGAACCGATACATGTTTGAGAGATATGACCAAAAACTCATCATTTTCGCGCTTTATGGCCATTTTCATTAGCTAATTCCCCACAGTTTTGGGGTTCCGGGGTGATTTACAACTATCGTAAGACCCGATACATGTTTGAAAGATATGAACAAAAACTCGTTGTTTTCGAGTGTTTTGGCCAATTTCATGAGATATTGCCCACACTTTTGGGGTTCTGGGGCGCATCTAGTACATGTTAGGGAGTTAAGACCAAACACTCGTCGTTTTCACATTTAGGGCCGTTTTCATGAGCTATCACCCTTAGTTTTGGGGTTTTATGACGATTTACAACAACCATGAGAACCGATACATGTTTGAGTGTTATGACCAAAAACTCGTCATTTTCGTGTTTATGGCTGTTTTCATGAGCTATTGCTCACATTTTTGTAATTCCAGGGAGATTTAGAATGACCATAAGACCCGATACATGTTTGATAGATATGACAAAAAAACTTGTCCTTGTCGCGCTTTATGGCCCTTTTCATGTGTTATTGCCCATAGTTTCGGGGTTTTAGGGCGATTTACACCGATAGTGAAACCTGATAGATGTTTGAGATATATGAGCAAAAACTCACCATTTTCGTGTTTTATGACTGTTTTCATGAGCTATTGCCCAAACTTTTGGGGTTCCAGGGCAATTTACAACATCATTATGACCAGATACATGTTTGAGTGATATGACAAAAAACTCGTCGTTTTCGTGTTTTATGGCCGTTTTCATGAGCTATTGCCCAGAGTTTTGGGGTTCCACGACGATTTACAACGGCCATAAGACATGATACATGTTTGAGATATATGACCAAAAACTCATCCTTGTCGCGCTTTATGGCCGTTTTCATGAGTTATTGCCCACAGTTTTGGGGTTTGAGGGTGATTTACAACTACCGTCAGACCCGATACATATTTGAAAGATATGAACAGAAACTTGTCGTTTTCGAGTGTTATGGCCAATTTCATGAGCTATTGCCCACACTTTTGGGGATCCAGGGCGCACCTGGTACATGGTTGGGAGTTAAGACCAAAAAATCGTTGTTTTCACATTTAGGGAGTGTTTTCCTGAGCTATCGCCCTTAGTTTTGGGGTTTTATGACGATTTAGAATGACAGTGAGAACCGATACATGTTTGAGTGCTATGACCAAAAACTTGTCATTTTTGTGTGTATGGCCGTTTTCATGAGCTATTTCCCACAATTTTGTGGTTCCAGGGAGATTTTCAATGACCATAAAACTCGATACATGTTTGCTAGATATGACAAAAAACTTATCCATGTCACGTTGTATGGCTGTTTTCATGTGTTATTGCCCACATTATTGGGGTTTTAGGGCGATTTACACCGATAGTGAAACCCGATAGATGTTTGAGATATATGACGAAAAACTCGTCATTTTCATGTTTTATGACTGCTTTCATGAGCTATTGCCCAAACTTTTGGGGTTCCAAGGCAATTTACAACATCCGTAAGACCCGATACATGTTTGAGCGTTATGACAAAAAACTCGTCGTTTTCGTGTTTTATGTCCGTTTTCATGAGCTATTGCCCACACTTTGGGGTTCCACGGCAATTTACAACGGCCGTAAGACCCGATACATGTTTGAGAGATATGACCAAAAACTCGTCCTTGTCGCGCTTTACGGCCGTTTTCATGAGCTATTGCCCACAGTTTTGGGGTTCCAGGGTCATTTACAACAACCATTAGACCCGATACATGTTTGAGGAATATGACCAAAAACTTGTCCTTGTCGCGCTTTCTGGCCATTTTCATGGGCTATTGCACTCTGTTTTGTGGTTTTAAGGCAATTTACAACGATATCGAGACCCAATAAATGTTTAAGAGACATGACCAAAACTTTGTTGTTTTCGCGTTTTATGCACATTTTCATGAGCTATTGCCGACACACTTGGGCCTCCAGGGCGATTTACAACATACGTAAGACCCGATATATGCTTGAGATTAATGACCAAAACTCGTCGTTTTCGTGTTTATGGACATTTTCTTGAGATATTGTCCACACTTTCGGGGTTCCAGGGCGCACCTAGTACATGGTTGGGAGTTAAGACCAAAAAATCGTTGTTTTCACATTTAGGGAGTGTTTTCATGAGCTATCGCCCTAAGTTTTGGGGTTTTATGACGATTTAGAATGACCGTGAAACTGATACATGTTTGAGTGCTATGATCAAAAACTCGTCATTTTTGTGTGTATGGCCGTTTTCATGAGCTATTGCCCACCATTTTGTGGTTCCAGGGAGATTTACAATGACCATAAAACCCTATACATGTTTGATAGATATGACAAAAAACTTATCCATGTCGCGCTGTATGGCCGTTTTCATGTGTTACTGCCCACAGTTTCAGGGTTTTAGGGCGATTTACACCGATAGTGAGACCCGATAGATGTTTGAGATATATGACCAAAAACTCGTCATTCTCATGTTTTATGACTGTTTTCATGAGATATTGCCAAAACTTTTGGGGTTCCAGGGCGATTTACAACATCCGTAAGACCAGATACATGTTTAAGCGATATGACAAAAAACTCGTTGTTTTCGTGTTTTATGTCCGTTTTCATGAGCTATTGCCCACACATTGGGGTTCCACGGCAATTTACAATGGCCGTAAGACCCGATAGATGTTTGAGAGATATGACCAAAAACTCGTCCTTGTCGCGCTTTATGGCCGTTTTTATGAGCTATTGCCCACAGTTTTGGGGTTCCAGGGTGATTTACAACGGCCGTAAGACCCGATACATGTTTGAGGAATATGACCAAAAGCTTGTCCTTTTTGCGCTTTGTGGCCATTTTCATGGGTTATTGCACTCAGTTTTGTGGTTTTAAGGCAATTTACAATGATAGTGAGACCCAATAAATGTTTAAGAGACATGACCAAAACCTCGTTGTTTTCGCGTTTTATGCCCATTTTCATGAGCTATTTCCCACACACTTGGGCCTCCAGGGCGATTTACAATATCCGTAAGACCCGATATATGCTTGAGCGATATGACGTTGTTTTCGTGTTTATGGCCGTTTTCTTGAGATATTGCCCACACTTTTGGGGTTCCAGGGCGCACCTGGTACATGGTTGGGACTTAAGACCAAAAAATCGTTGTTTTCACATGTAGGGTGTGTTTTCATGAGCTATTGCCCCTAGTTTTGGGGTTTATGACGATTTAGAATGACCGTGAGAACCGATACATGTTTGAGTGCTACGACCAAAAACTCGTCATTTTTGTGTGTATGGCCGTTTTCATGAGCTATTGCCCACAATTTTGTGGTTCCAGGGATATTTACAATGACCATAAAACCCGATGCATGTTTGATAGATATGACAAAAAACTTATCCATGTCGCGATGTATGGCCGTTTTCATGTGTTATTGCCCACAGTTTCGGGGTTTTAGGGCGAATTACACCGATAGTGAAACCCGATAGATGTTTGAGACATATGACCAAAAACTCGTTATATTCATGTTTTATGACTGTTTTCATGAGATATTGCCCAAACTTTTGGGGTTCTAGGGCGATTTACAACATCCGTAAGACCCGATACATGTTTGAGCGATATGACAAAAAACTCATCGTTTTCGTGATTTATGTCCGTTTTCATGAGCTATTGCTCACACTTTGGGGTTCCACGGCAATTTACAATGGCCGTAAGACCCGATACTTGTTTGAGAGATATGACCAAAAACTCGTCCTTGTCGCGCTTTATGGCCGTTTTCATGAGTTATTGCCCATGGTTTTGGGGTTCCAGGGCGATTTACAACGACCGTAAGACCCGATACATGTTTGAGGAATATGACCAAAAACTTGTCCTTGTCGCGCTTTGTGGCCATTTTCATGGGCTATTGCACTCAGTTTTGTGGTTTTAAGGCAATTTACAACGATAGTGAGACCCAATAAATGTTTAAGAGACATGACCAAAACCTCGTTGTTTTCGCGTTTTATGCCCATTTTCATGAGCTATTGCCCACACACTTGGGCCTCCAGGGCCATTTACAACATCCGTAAGAGCCGATATATGCTTGAGCGATATGACCAAAACTTGTCGTTTTCGTGTTTATGGCCGTTTTGTTGAGATATTGCCCACACTTTTGGGGTTCCAGGGCGCACCTGGTACATGGTTGGGAGTTAAGACCAAAAAATCATTGTTTTCACATTTAGGGAGTGTTTTCATGAGCTATCGCCCTTAGTTTTGGGGTTTTATGACGATTTAGAATGACCGTGAGAACCGAAACATGTTTGAGTGATATGACCAAAAACTCGTCATTTTTGTGTGTATGGCGGTTTTCATGAGCTATTGCCCACAATTTTGTGGTTCGAGGGAGATTTACAATGACTATAAAACTTGATACATGTTTGATAGATATGACAAAAAACTTATCCATGTCGCGCTGTATGGCTGTTTTCATGTGTTATTTCCCACACTTTTGGGGTTTTAGGGCGATTTACACCGATAGTGAAACCCGGTAGATGTTTGAGATATATGACCAAAAACTCGTCATTTTCATGTTTTATGACTATTTTCACGAGATATTGCCCAAACTTTTGGGGTTCCAAGGCGATTTACAACATCCGTAAGACCCGAAACATGTTTGAGCGATATGACAAAAAACTCGTCATTTTCGTGTTTTATGTCCGTTTTCATGAGCTATTGCCCACACTTTGGGGTTCCACGGCCATTTACAACGGCCGTAAGACCCGATACATGTTGCACTCAATTTTGTGGTTTTAAGGCAATTTACAACGATATTGAGACCCAATAAATGTTTAAGATACATGACCAAAACCTCGTTGTTTTCGCCTTTTATGCACATTTTCATGAGCTATTGCCCACACACTTGGGCCTCCAGGGCGATTTACAACATCCATAAGACCCGATATATGCTTGAGCGATATGACCAGAAATCATCGTTTTCGTGTTTATGGCCGTTTTCTTGAGATATTATCCACACTTTTGGGGTTCTAGGGTGCACCTGGTACATGGTTGGGAGTTAAGACCAAAAAATCGTTGTTTTCACATTTAGGGAGTGTTTTCATGAGCTATCGCCCTTAGTTTTGGGGTTTTATGACGATTTAGAATGATCCTGAGAACCGATACATGTTTGAGTGCTATGACCAAAAACTCGACATTTTTGTGTGTATGGCCGTTTTCATGAGCTATTGCCCACAATTTTGTGGTTCCGAGGAGATTTACAATGACCATAAAAGCCGATACATGTTTGATAGATATGACAAAAAAACTTATCCATGTCGCGTTGTATGGCCGTTTTCTTGTGTTATTGCCCACAGTTTCGGGGTTTTAGGGCGATTTACACCGATAGTGAAACCCGATAGATGTTTGAGATATATGACCGAAAACTCGTCATTTTCGTGTTTTATGACTTTTTCATGAGCTATTTCCCAAACTTTTGGGGTTCTAGGGTGATTTACAACATCCGTAAGACCCGATACATGTTTGAGCGATATGACAAAAAACTCGTCGTTTTCATGTTTTATGTCTGTTTACATGAGTTATTGCCCACACTTTGGGGCTCCACGGCGATTTACAACGTCCGTAAGACCCGATACATGTTTGAGAGATATGACCAAAAACTCGTCCTTGGCGCGCTTTATGGCCGTTTTCATGAGCTATTTCCCACAGTTTTGGGGTTCTAGGGTGATTTACAACGGCCGTTAGACCCGATTCATGTTTGAGGAATATGACCAAAAACTTGTCCTTGTCGCGCTTTCTGGCCATTTTCATGGGCTCTTGCACTCAGTTTTGTGGGTTTAAGGCAATTTACAATAATAGTGAGACCCAATAAATGTTTAAGAGACATGACCAAAACCTCGTTGTTTTCGCGTTTTATGCCCATTTTCATGAGCTATTTCCCACACACTTGGGCCTCCAGGGCGATTTATAACATCCGTAAGACCCGATATATGCTTGAGCGATATGAAGTCGTTTTCGTGATTATGGCCGTTTTATTGAGATATTGCCCACACTTTTGGGGTTCTAGGGCGCACCTGGTACATGGTTGGGAGTTAAGACAAAAAAAATCGTTGTTTTCACATTTAGGGAGTGTTTTCATGAGCTATCGCTCTTAGTTTTGGGGTTTTATGGCCGTTTTTATGAGCTATTTCCCACAGTTTTGGGGTTCCAGGGTGATTTACAACGGCCGTAAGACCCGATACATGTTTGAGGAATATGACCAAAAACTTGTCCTTGTCGCGCTTTGTGGCCATTTTCATGGGCTATTGCACTCAGTTTGTGGGTTGAAGGCAATTTACAACGATAGTGAGACCCAATAAATGTTTAAGAGACATGACCAAAACCTTGTTGTTTTCGCGTTTTATGCCCATTTTCATGAGCTATTTCCCACACACTTGGGCCTCTAGGGCGATTTATAACATCCGTAAGACCCGATATATGCTTGAGCGATATGACGTCGTTTTCGTGATTATGGCCGTTTTATTGAGATATTGCCCACACTTTTGGGGTTCTAGGGTGCACCTGGTATATGGTTGGGAGTTAAGACCAAAAAATCGTTGTTTTCACATTTAGGGAGTGTTTTCATGAGCTATCGCCCTTAGTTTTGGGGTTTTATGACGATTTAGAATGACCGTGAGAACCGATACATGTTTGAGTGATATGACCAAAAACTCATCATTTTTTTTTGTGTATAGCCGTTTTCATGAGCTATTGCCCACAATTTAGTGGTTCCAGGAAGATTTACAATGACCATAAAACCCGATACATGTTTGATAGATATGACAAAAAACTTATCCATGTCGCGATGTATGGCCGTTTTCATGTGTTATTGCCTACAGTTTCGGGATTTTAGGACGATTTACACCGATAGTGAAACCCGATAGATGTTTGAGATATATGACCAAAAACTCGTCATATTCATGTTTTATGACTGTTTTCATGAGATATTGCCCAAACTTTTGGGGTTCCAGGGCGATTTACAACATCCGTAAGAATCGATACTTGTTTGAGCGATATGACAAAAAACTCGTCGTTTTCGTGTTTTATGTCCGTTTTCATGAGCTATTGCCCACACTTTGGGGTTCCACGGCAATTTACAACGGCCGTAAGACCTGATACATGTTTGAGAGATATGACCAAAAACTCGTCCTTGCCGCGCTTTATGGCCGTTTTCATAAGCTATTTCCCACAGTTTTGGGGTTCCAGGGTGATTTACAACGGCCGTTAGACCCGATTCATGTTTGAGGAATATGACCAAAAACTTGTCCTTGTCGCGCTTTGTGGCCATTTTCATGGGCTATTGCACTCAGTTTTGTGGGTTTAAGGCAATTTATAACGATAGTGAGACCCAATAAATGTTTAAGAGACATGACCAAAACCTCGTTGTTTTCGCGTTTTATGCACATTTTGATGAGCTATTGCTCACACCCTTGGGCCTCCAGGGCGATTTACAACATCCGTAAGACCCGATATATGCTTGAGCGATATGACCAAAACTCGTCGTTTTCGTGTTTATGGCCGTTTTCTTGAGATATTGCCCACACTGTTGGGGTTCCAGGACGCACCTCGTACATGGTTGGGAGTTAAGACCAAAAATTTGTTGTTTTCACATTTAGGGGGTGTTTTCATAAGCTATCGCCCTTAGTTTTGCGGTTTTATGACGATTTAGAATGACCGTGAGAACCGATACATGTTTGAGAGGTATGACCAAAAACTCGTCATTTTTGTGTGTATGGCCGTTTTCATGAGCTATTGCCCACAATTTTGTGGTTCCAGGGATATTTACAATGACCATAAAATCCTATATATGTTTGATAGATATGACAAAAAACTTATCCATGTCGCGCTGTATGGCCGTTTTCATGTGTTACTGCCCACAGTTTCGGGGTTTTAGGGCGAATTACACCGATAGTGAAACCCGATAGATGTTTGAGATATATGACCAAAAACTCGCCATTTTCGTGTTTTATGACTGTTTTCATGAGCTATTGCCTAAACTTTTGGGGTTCTAGGGCGATTTACAACACCCATAAGACCCGATACATGTTTGAGTGATATGACAACAAACTCGTCGTTTTCGTGTTTTATGGCCGTTTTCATGAGCTATTTCCCATAGTTTTGGGGTTCCACGGTGATCTACAACGACCGTAAGACCCGATGCATATTTGAGAGATATGACCAAAAACTCATCCTTGTCGCGCTTTATGGCCGTTTTCATGAGTTATTGCCCACAGCTTTGGGGTTCCAGGGCGATTTACAACTACCGTAAGACCCGATACATGTTTGAAAGATATGAACAAAAACACGTTGTTTTCGAGTGATATGGCCTATTTCATGTTTGATAGATATGACAAAAAACTTATCCACGTCGCGTTGTATGGCCGTTTTCATGTGTTATTGCCCACAGTTTCGGGGTTTTTGGGCGATTTACACCAATAGTGAAACCCGATAGATGTTTGAGACATATGACCAAAAACTCGTCATTTTCGTGTTTTATGACTGTTTTCATGAGCTATTGCCCAAACTTTTGGGGTTCCAGGGCAATTTACAACATCTGTAAGACCCGATACATGTTTGAGCGATATGACAAAAAACTCGTCGTTTTCGTGTTTTATGGCCGTTTTCATGAGCTATTGCCCATAGTTTTGGGGTTCCACGGTGATCTACAACGACCATAAGATCCGATACATGTTTGAGACATATGACCAAAAACTCATCCTTGTCGCGCTTTATGGCCGTTTTCATGAGTTATTGCCCACGGTTTTGGGGTTCCAGGGCGATTTACAACTACCGTAAGACCCGATACATGTTTGAAAGATATGAACAACAACACGTTGTTTTCAAGTGGTATGCCCTATTTCATGAGATATTGCCCACACTCTTGGGGTTCCAGGGCGCATCTAGTACATGTTTGGGAGTTAAGACCAAACACTCGTCGTTTTCACATTTAGGGTCGTTTTCATGAGCTATTGTCCTTAGTTTTGGGTTTTAGGGCGATTTACAACGACCGTGAGAACCAATACATGTGTGAGCATTATGACCAAAAACTCGTCCTTGTCGCGCTTTATGGCCGTTTTCATGAGCTATTGCCCACAGTTTTGGTGTTCCAGGGTGATTTACAACGACCATTAGACCCGATACATGTTTGAGGAATATGACCAAAAACTTGTCCTTGTCGCGCTTTCTGGCCATTTTCATGGGCTATTGCACTCGGTTTTGTGGTTTTAAGGCAATTTACAATGATAGTGAGACCCAATAAATGTTTAAGAGACATGACCAAAACCTCATTGTTTTCGCGTTTTGTGCCCATTTTCATGAGCTATTGCCCACACACTTGGGCCTCCATGGTGATTTACAACATCCGTAAGACCGGATATATGCTTGAGCGATATGACCAAAACTCGTCGTTTTCGTGTTTATGGTCGTTTTCTTGAGATATTGCCCACACTGTTGGGGTTCCAGGACGCACCTGGTACATGGTTGGGAGTTAAGACACAAAATTTGTTCTTTTCACATTTAGGGAGTGTTTTCATGAGCTATCGCCCTTAGTTTTGCGGTTTTATGACGATTTAGAATGACCGTGAGAACCGATACATGTTTGAGTGGTATGACCATAAACTCGTCATTTTTGTGTCTATGGCCGTTTTCATGAGCTATTGCCCACAATTTTGTGGTTCCAGGATATTTACAATGACCATAAAACCCTATACATGTTTGATAGATATGACAAACAACTTATCCATGTCGCGCTGTATGGCCGTTTTCATGTGTTACTGCCCACAGTTTCGGGGTTTTAGGGCGATTTACACCGATAGTGAAACCCGATAGATGTTTGAGATATATGACCAAAAACTCATCATTTTCGTGTTTTATGACTGTTTTCATGAGCTATTGCCCAAAATTTTGGGGTTCCAGGGCAATTCACAATATCCGTAAGACCCGATACATGTTTGAGCAATATGCCAAAAAACTTGTCATTTTCGTGTTTTATGGCCGTTTTCATGAGCTATTGCCCATAGTTTTGGGGTTCCACAGTGATCTACAACGACCATAAGACCTGATACATGTTTGAGAGATATGACCAAAAACTCATCCTTTTCGTGCTTTATGGCCGTTTTCATGAGTTATTGCCCACAGTTTTGGGGTTCCAGGGTGATTTACAACTACCGTAAGACCCGATACATATTTGAAAGATATGAACAAAAACACGTTGTTTTCGAGTGTTATGCCCTATTTCATGAGATATTGCTCACACTCTTGGGGTTCTAGGGCGCATCTAGTACATGTTTGGGAGTTAAGACCAAACACTCGTCGTTTTCACATTTAGGGCCATTTTCATGAGCTATTGCCGTTAGTTTTTGGGTTTTAGGGCGATTTACAACGACCGTGAGAACCGATACATGTGTGAGCGTTATGACCAAAAACTCGTCTTGTCGTGCTTTATGGCCATTGTCATGAGCTATTGCCCATAGTTTTGGGGTTCCAGGGTGATTTACAACGACCATTAGTCCCGATACATGTTTGAGGAATATGACAAAAAACTTGTCCTTGTCGCGCTTTGTGGCCATTTTCATGGGCTATTACACTCAGTTTTGTGGTTTTAAGGCAATTTACAATGATAGTGAGACCCAATAAATGTTTAAGAGACATGACCAAAACCTCGTCGTTTTCGCGTTTTGTGCCCATTTTCATGAGTTATTGCCAACACACTTGGGCCTCCAGGGCGATTTACAACATCCGTAAGACCCGATATATGCTTGAGCGATATGACCAAAACTCGTCGTTTTCGTGTTTATGGTCGTTTTCTTGAGATATTGCCCACACTTTTGGTGTTCCAGGATGCACCTGGTACATGGTTGGGAGTTAAGAACAAAAATTTGTTGTTTTCACATTTAGGGAGTGTTTTCATGAGCTATCGCCCTTAGTTTTGCGGTTTTATGACGATTTAGAATGACCGTGAGAACCGATGCATGTTTGAGTGCTATGACCAAACACTCGTCATTTTTGTGTCTATGGCCGTTTTCATGAGCTATTGCCCACAATTTTGTGGTTCCAAGGATATGTACAATGACCATAAAACCCTATACATTTTTGATAGATATCACAAAAAACTTATCCATGTCGCGCTATATGGCTGTTTTCATGTGTTACTGCCCACAGTTTCGGGGTTTTAGGGCGATTTACACCGATAGTGAAACTCGATAGATGTTTGAGATATATGACCAAAAACTCGTCATTTTCATGTTTTATGATTGTTTTCATGAGCTATTGCCCAAACTTTTGGGGTTCCAGGGTGATTTACAACATCCGTAAGACCGGATACATGTTTGAGAGATATGACAAAAAACCTCGTTGTTTTCGTGTTTTATGGCTGTTTTCATGAGCTATTTCCCATAGTTTTGGGGTTCCACGGTGATCTACAACGACCGTAAGACCCGATACATGTTTGAGAGATATGACCAAAAACTCATCCTTGTCGCGCTTTATGACCGTTTTCATGAGTTAATGCCCACAGTTTTGGGATGCCAGGGCAATTTACAACAACCGTAAGACCCGATACATGTTTGAAAGATATGAAGAAAAACACGTTGTTTTCGAGTGATATGGCCTATTTCATGTTTGA